>SNQJ01S0261203.1:0-12225 GCA_010110895.2 Picea sitchensis
AAATACATGTTACCTCATGAGAACATTTGCATTTAGGTCAAAGCATCCACACATTTGAGTCCACACCAAAATAGCTCCAAAGTCTTTCTTATTCCAAATGGTTACAACAATATTACAATAGCTTGCTTGCCCAAGACCGAACTCACTTGAGGAGAGGTCGACCCTTTCTTATATAGCTTTAGGGATGACAATTCCAAAGCATGCATGCGCTAGGGTTAGGTTTAGGGTTTATGAAGAGTGTGGAGATGAGGGAGTTGCGCACTAGTCTAAGGGTAGGTGCACTAGGGATAAGGGGAGTGGATGTAGAGTGGTGTTAGGTAAAGGGGAGAGGATGTGGAGTGAAAGGGGAGTGAAGGCGAGTGATGGGAGGTGTGAGTGGGAGTGAGGGGGAATGAAGGAGTAGTTAGGATATGCATGGGGCCTTGGGAAATGCGCCACCTAGGAAATGGGGTTGAGTTCCCTCATTGGGATCCCCTCCTAATTCAATGCTATCTCCGATCAAGTCGACCCTACCTCAGATGAACTCGCCCAAGCCTCCAGTCAATTAGGGACATGGAAAAAACATGTTCCAAACATGTTCCCCAGTTCTCCTAAAATTTAGGAGATTAATTTAGTTACCCCTTTTCCATATTTTTCGAGTAATTTTGATTTTTTAGTGATAATAATCACTTTTGTGCCTCGAAAGATGGGAAATAGGGGTTTACATGATGTTCTGGACTGGAAAACGACTGTAAATATGACATCTGACAATGTTTGATGCCATATTTTTTTACATTTATTGACTCAGAATTAATAAATTCCAATTTTGCGGGAATTTAATTAATTCACTAAAAACTTAAAAAAAAACCTATCAAACCTAGCCGCAATTTCCAAATGACTCAATCAATATGTCCTAGTATGAACTTATATACATTTAGACACTAGACAATGGATTTTCCATGCCAAAACCTACTTGCCAGCACATACTCCGGCTCTCGAGCAAGTCTTCTGAGTGAAAAAAACTTAGAAATTATTTAATCGCTCACTAAGGCAAGTAGAAAAAATAATTAACAAGTAGAAAAAAACACTCCGAAGTATGCGCTCACTCTTGGTCTTGGGTGGCCAATAGCCTTTTTACAATATCTCATACTTAGGACATTTATTACAATGGTGGAAAAGCGGAAAAAATGGGTCTTTTACAAGACCGACTGAACTCTGAATTCTGGAAATATGAGCACTGATTGCTCATTCTCTGGCGGCTCTTCAAGAAATCCATCTTGTGCAAACTAGTGGATAATTGACCCAAGAAGGGATTGTACCTCATTTCATGGGAAGAAGGGGCTGAAAGCCCAGAGGGAAATATAACCGGCAAAAGAGAAAAGCCAAATCATAACCTTCTAGATGCTCGCCCAAAGAGGTCTTGAGAACAATGAAATGTTTCTCCTAAAAGAATTTGAAGACCTGCAAAAACAAACTCACATTATATAGATGCCCCAATTTTTGAGGTGTGTACACTTATGCGGTGTCCCTTTCTTTCCATGCATATGGCACTCTATGTACCTGTAGCTTCAAATGACGTTGTAATACTCTTTTCTTCCCATGTCTTATAGTACCCAATTGTTTTGGATTTTAATTAATAAATGGCAATAAACGGGCTTGGAAAAAGGTTGCATTGAAAACGAAGGTGCATCACACCCTGTACAAAGGCACCCATAAATGAGATAATATGAACCCTTGTATGTCATGAACCCCATGCCCAAAAGTTTTACCCCCCATCCACTTCATACTCTTTGCATGACTTAGAAAGGGTCCACCTAGGAAACACTCTTTGACTTGAGGAATGATTCACCCAATAGGTCACCATGACAACCCTCCCACACCTAAACTTGGCAAGTTGCATAGGGTCTTTGAGCACCTGTTTAATTTGAAAATGTAGTTGTGATGCACATGTTTAGGTAGCTCTTGTATTAAATGTGATTTCGCTTGGCATGATACATTTGACTTGAGACCCTTGGAGGGCAAATTCACTTGTCTTTGCAGGACCTTGTTTGATGGACGTTGTGGAGGAACAAGCCTAGCTCGAGCCTTCATTGGGGCAGGAAGCACACAGGTTGGATGCCATGACCCACACCTTGGGAGAAACTAGATGATGAACGTTGCCTTTGGAGGCACGAGAAGGCATCTTAGACAATGAGACCTAGCCCTTCTTAGCCTAACGTTTGACCTTGGGAGGTCAAAACGTCCTCTTTTCGGGCTTGATGCCACATTTGGGGATAGGGTTTGATGATGGTGGTGATGACTTGATGGGTGATTGGCACACTTTGATGGAGAGAAACCCTTGCACCATGGAGACATGGCCTTTGGAGGCCCAACGACTCCCTCACATGGCTCAACGACTTGCTCTATGTGCCAAAACATCACCCCTAAGGAGTATGACGTCACCTTTAGGGTTTTGTTTATTATGTAAAATAAAAAATTAAATTGTAAAGGGGCAATTAGAGGAGGTCGGCTCCCTAATTGTGTTTTACCCTAATGATATGTGGACAAACTAATTTTAAATGCCTCATATAAAAAGAGACCTAAGACATTTTATTTTATCATAACATTCTCACTTGAGAACTACATACTTGGCTGAAATTTGTGCCCTCTTTGGGCATTTGGTCTATCTCTCTCTCTTGTGCAATTTTGTGGATGGTTATCTTGTCTATTGTGGAGCTAAAGTGGTGCGCTACCCTCTTATATCCTAGGGGACTGATCATCTCTGGACATATCCCAAAGGTCTGGTAAGGACGGTCTGTTAGAGTACCTGTGCATGTATATGCTAGCTGCGGTCAGTAGTGGTATCTCCATTAGGATTTTTATAATCCTAGGGAATCTTATGATTCCTGAGATGAACAAAGTTCGCTCACACAAGAATTATCCAAAATACTTGGAATATAACATAATAATCCATGTAGGAATAATGTATAAAATATGAATAGATAACATAAGATAAGATGATTACAAATGAGGATTGAGGGCTCGTTTATATACCCACGCAGGGGTGCTCTTAACCATTAGTCATGTCCTTTGAGACATGACTTTTCATTATTAATAATTATTATTTATTAATTAATTATTATGTTATGAATATCTATTTTATATGTATATTTATGTTCATAACATTACCTTCCCCTTAAAAATGCTTTGTCCTCAAAGAATACTTTATGGAAGACTTATCTATTGCTCTAGCTTGTAATTATCATCTCCTGACAGCATCCCGGTTGTCCTGTAAGACTATAGAGCACGCGGGTATGTATATGCTAATGGCGTCGAGTGGTGTAGCCCATTAGGGGATTTTTATAATCCTAGGGAATCTTATGATTCCCGAGATGAACAAAGTTCAAGCCACAAGAATTATCCAAAAATACTTGGAATATACATAACAATCCATGTAGGAATAATGTATAAAATATGAATAGATAACATAAGATAAGATGATTACAAATGAGGATTGAGGGCTCGTTTATATACCCAATGCTAGGGTGCTCTTAACCATTAGTCATGTCCTTTGACATGACTTTTCATTATTAATAATTATTATTTAATAAATTAACATATATGTTAAGGATTTTCTATTTTATATGGTTTTATGTTCATAACATTACCTTCCCTTAAAAATGCTTTGTCCCTCAAAGAATACTTTATGGAAGACTTATCTATTGCTCTAGCTTGTACTAATGTCTCATGCTTCATTATTGAGTTAGTAATAGTTGAGGACCTTAGACGATAGGATCTTCTAATCGAAAGCATAACCGCTTGAATTGTAGCGAGTCTGCCCATCCTAATTCAATCTTTAAGGATTTGGCTTATGTGTGTGTACCTGTGGACTTTTAATGACCTGGAGTGGGGGAAATGGGAGAGGGGAGAGGCTGGGGGAATGGGAGTTACCATAATGTGGGGAGGGCTACTGTGGGGAGGGTTAATGTGTTCTGCCATGGGAGGGAAAAGGAATTGGGGGAAAGGGAAGCTTTAATCGAAATGGGGAAAAGTGAAACCAGGGAATGGGAATAAGTGATGGGGGAGGTGTGGGTGTGAGCCAGAGGTTTTTTTAATATATATATTTTTGGTTCTAGCCAATTAAAACAATTTTTTTCTTTTATTTATTTATTATTATTTTCTTTATTTATTTTATTTATTTATTTTCTTAAGGGCCAAAGGCCCGATTATGGTGGTCAAAGACTAAATTTCTCAGAGAAACTCTGTAACGATGGGGTTGGCTAAAAGCCGGTTCAGACAAGGTGTGATAAAGAGATAGGCCAAAGGCCAGGATCAGAAAAACGAATCTCCGATACCAAATGAGATGAACAAAGTTCGCTTACACAAGAATTATCCAAAAAATACTTGGAATATAAGATAGTAATCCATGTAGGAATAATGCATAAAATATGAATAGATAAGATAAGATATGATATAATGAGATGATTACAAAATGAGGAATGAGGGCTCGCTTATATACCCAAGCAGGGGTGCCTTTAACCTTCAATAGTCAGTGTCCTTTGAGACATGACCTTCATTATTAATAATTATTACTTATTAATTAATTATTATGTTAAGAATATCTATTTTATATGTATATTTATGTTCATAACATATTCTCAAGTGATCCATGGTCCCAGGAAGGACAATTTGTCCTAAAGAACTATAATTTAAACTTTTTTAAATTCAAAGTTAGATCTAACTAGTGCATGTGAATAAAAGTAACCAAAGAATGAAAGACTTTTGTGAATGAGAGATTGTTTGCTTGAGCTTGGAACTCCTTCGGCGATGGGGTCTCTTTGATGGAAAGAAGAGGGAAGGATGTCTTCAAAGTTTTGGAAGAGTAGTAGATGCCAACAATCTCCTCTACTTCTCCAAGTTTGAATGGATCCTGTATGCTTCACAAAACTTGCAAATGACTGTTAAACCTTTGGTGTTACCTACACAAGAAATTCAAGTTGCATGTTAGTTTAAACAAAAAACAATACATGCACATTAAACTTCCAATGTAAATAAACAAAAAGGATTAAAATGCAACAAAGCTTAGTAATCCTATCCAAATAGATAACAATATCCTTACAATTGGCCAATATTAACAATGTATGTAAGCAAGAATTGAAACAAGATCACCTAAAAAATTGCATAACATTCATCCACACATGAGCCAAGCCACCATAGATTAGACCTCCAAAGTCTATTGCTTTATTCCAATAGCATCAAAGCTTTACAACAAGTATTACATCAAGCATCGGTCTAACTCCCATTAGCCAAGAAAGGAGGGGTCAACTTGCTTTTAAAGAGTTTTGGGTGATAATCCCAAGGAAGGGTGCATGCCAAGTGGAGAGGGTGCGCTTGAGCTTGAGGGTGTGTGGCCATGAGAGAGGGAGTTCACTTTGCCACCTCTCCGCTTGAGGTAAGACTTCACTCCATTTAATTTAAGCATGTGGTAGAGGAGAACTTGCCACATGTGGTTATGGTGGAGGTGAGTCATCCCTTGGGATTGACACCCCTCCCTCCCTTTGATGTGCCACATGTGCCTAGAGAGGGCGAGTCCCTATCTTGGGATGTCCACCCTTGTACAACTCATCAATTAACTTGATTTCTCTCTCCACTAACTCGCTACCTCTTCACTTGACTCAAGACATAAGGAAAACATGTCTCAAACATGTTTCCAAAAATAGGCTCTGCTGATTTTATTTTGATTTTTTGTCTTTTATTTGGTCTTTTATTGTAGAAAATGATTTTGAGTGATTAAAATCACTTATTTTCACTCACAAAGTAGATATTTAGGTAAAGTGAGTATTCTTAGTCCAAAAAACGGATACCCGCAAGGCATATAATGCCTCCTAGTACCACCTTTTTATTTATCACCAAATTACAATTATAAAAAATCCTGTTTCTATGTGGAAATTTTTATTGACTCAAAACATTAAAAAATCATAAAGGGGACTTAGCTTAAATTGCATGACTCAAAATGATGACCTAGCATGATAATATAAACATTTTAGACACTAGGCTTAGATTTTCCAATCTAAGGCCTAACCACTGCTAACATACTCCAGCCTTTGAGTTATTTGAGGAAAACTTAGAAATTATAACCCAAGAACAATCAACAAGTGAAAAAAACAATCTAGAGTATTGCACTCATGATCAAGTCTTAGGAGGCCAAGCCTTTACAAAATCATCATAATCTCGCTTTTATTACAATGCCTCAGAGGGGATGGAAATGAGAAAAAGGTGGTCAATTTGATCGGCTAGACTTCTTAACTCTAAACTTTGAGCAACTGATTGCTCACACCTTGGGTCTAACCCAAGAAGTCCATCCTAGTGCAACTTGCGGGATAACATAAAGGCAACGGACAACTAGTTTTGTCAGAAGTTTTGTAATATTTTCACCGGGCTATATCTCCATGTTCTGGAGTGTTAAATGTTTAAGCCATTATTATAGTTCTTTGCATTTCAATAGTTACCAACATAACACAAGATCACTAAGAAATACACAATCATTAAGAGGCACAACATTTATCCTGAAACCCTCTAGGGGAAGAAACCCAACAAAACTTCCTTATTATAGATAGCCACACAATGCCAAGAGATAACCGCTACCAATAAAAGATCCCTCCAAAGATGCTTCACTCTCTCTCTTCTCCAAATGCAATTCAAACTTGTCTCTAAATGAGCAAGTGAGGTGTGTGTCTAAGTGAGGCTTAGCCTCCTTATTTATACAACTGCACGGTGAAGCGCCCTCAACGCATGATCGACTCTCAAACCGGTGGTTATAACCAATCTTTATTATATTCCCAATGAATTCTATTCCTTTGCTTATTACAATTACATTATGACCAATCCGCAGCAGTATTTTATCCTTTAATACATCGACATGATCAATCCACAATGGGGATTGATCTAATGAATAATATATCAAATACAAATACACTTTGCAGCTTACATTATTTCAACACTCCCCTAACAAGAAGGGTATTCTTCAACAACACGCGAGAGAGAGGACAATATCATCAACAAAATCGCGGGTGAGAGGACAATATCATCAATATCATCTTGAACACTGACCGGGCGTATCTATAAATCATCGCTAGTTTTCTTCATCGGTAACATCGCCATTCTCAAAGGAATGTAATCATCATCCTGCATCAATATGTATTAGCATAAAATTGATACATCATCATCACCGAGGTTGCCTTATCATAATAAAGACTCCGGCTTTACGCCATACCGCTGTTTGAAGCTCGCAGACTGGGCTCCTGTTTTACATCACGTTAATCGTTTCGGAAGCAAGATACTCGGGATCTGGCTTTTATCGTCACAACTTCCTCGGGTTGGAAGCACAAGATTTTGGGGTCTCATCTCAACGCCTTGTTTTATCGCCACAACCGCTGCCGGAAGTAAGATGCTCATTCCTCGCTTTACGCCACAACAATCGTCGGAAGTAGGATACTAGACCTGCTTTACCGTCACAAATCAGTTGCCGGAAGCTCGCATTCAGTCACATCACATCTTCTTGTTTTACATCACAACAATAAAGATAGAAGAAAGATACTAGACTAGATTTACATCAAAACAATTAAGATGGAAGCACAATACTAGTCTCATCACATCTTCTTTGTTTACATCACAACCATCGCTGAAGCAAGATACTGTGGACTGGGTTTATCACGCCTATCAAGTCCGAAGCACAATACTAGTCTCATCACATCTTCTTGCTTTATCGCCACAACCATCGTTGGAAGTAAGATACTAGACTGACTTTTTATGTCAGCTACAACCGCTGTCAAGCACGCATCTAGTCTCATCACATCTCTTTGCTTTACATCACAACAATGAGGTTGGAAGCAAGTGGATGTCCTCATCACATCTACTACCCTTTCGAGGAAGGTCCTTTCTAATTCATTCCAAGCTTATCTCGAAAGTACCAAACTTTACACGAGATAGAGGCTTGGTCAACACATCAACAACCCTGTTCATCCGTGCTAACACACAGGAGCTTCAAGACTCCTCTCTACACCATGTCAAAGATGTAATGATAATCTAATCTCTATGTGCTCTCGACCGTCACTAATATAGGATCTCCTCCATACCCTATGCACTGGGTTGTCACATAGGATCGTGGTTGCTTCCATCTCTAGGTCAAATAGACCAGCCAACAACTTACAAAGCCATATAACTTCACAAAATGGGCGTAATTAACATGCAACAATGTATCGCTCACTGCGGCTTAGTTCAATGTTGGATTGTTTCCTACTTTTGCTGAGATCATGGCTCATCCCAAATCAAACAACATCATGAAGTGTTTTCCTGTCAGAAACACTTCCTCGCCCACCGTAATGCGATATCCACTCAATGTGAATTCAAGGATTCTCACATCACAAACCACAATCTATTGTACCCTTTAAGGTACCTTATCACATGTTTTGCGCCCACTAGGTGAACATGTCTAGGTTCTACCCGAAACTGACTCAAAGTGTTCACCGGACCGAATCTATATTCGACTTAGAGATGGAAGCAACCACGATCCCATGTGACAACCAGAGATGCATAAAGATGATGGAGAAACCTGTATTCCATGACAAGTCAGCCATAGAGATCCGCTATCATTAAGACCGCGGACATGGTGCGTAGAGGAGCCTTAAAGCTCCACTACATTAGCACGGATAAACAAGCGTCGAATGGGTTGACCAAGCCACTATCTCGTATAAAGTTTGCGTACTTTCGAGATAAAGTTTGGTATAGTCCAAAAAGACCCTCCTCGAAAGAGGGTGTAGATGTTGTGATGAGACATCTCGTTCCCGGAATTTGATGGTTGAGACGAAAGCAAGATGATGATATGACTAGGCATCAGGCTTCCAAGTACCGATAACCGCTGACGTAAAGTCGCCTAGTATCCCCGCTCCGACTGATGTAGTTTAACGTAGCAGACGAAAGGCACCTTTGCTCGACTCTTGATGGTTGTGGACGTAAAGCAAGATGATGTGTGACTGGCACTATGCTTCCGAATCGGTATTACGGGACGTAGCAAGTCTAGTTCCCCGCCTGAAATGGATGGTTGGTTGTGACGTAAAACATGATGTGTACCTTGCTTCCGACCATGGTTGTGGACGAAAGAAAGTAAGATGATGGGATGAGACTAGCATTGAGCTTCCAACCTGAGAGTCGCGGACATGTGCCCAGTATCTTGCTTCCTAATTTGATGGTTGTGACGAAAGTAGGACGCAGTATCTTGCTTCCAAAATTTCTTTGAGTGTCATGGACAAAGACGCATGAGATGAGACTAGAATCGCTTCCAGCCTTTGATAGCCGTGGACGTAAAGCCAGCCTAGTATCTTGCTTCCAGTTTGAGAGTGCTGTGACGTAGCAAGACATTGAGATGAGACGAATACTGAGCTTCCATCTTGATACCGCGGACGTAAAGTCACCTTTATTATGATGAGCCACCGTATTTGGATGATGATGATGTATCAGTTTTGCACACATTGATGTAGATGATGATGACATTCCTTTGAAAATGACGATGATGCCGATGAAGAAAAAACTTCCAAGGATTTATAGATACACCAGTCAGAGTTCCAAGATGATACTACGATGCCCTCACCCATTTTATGTTGTTGATGATGTTGTCCCTCTCTCTCGCATGATGTCACCTAAGAATACCCCTTCTTGTTAAGGGGGAGGTTGGAAATAATGTAACCTAAAGAGTGCATTCTTATTATTATTCGATATATTATTTACTCCATCAATCCCCATTGTGGATTGATCATGCTGGGCTTATTTTCCATTAGGACCAAACTCTTTATGGATTGGTCAAAATGATAATTATAATAGGCGGGACAAGAAGTCGGCCCCATCATATATTTAAGAGGCCCCAGAATATAATTAAGGTGGTTATAACCACCCAGTGGGAGAAGTCGGCCCTGCCAGTGAAGAGACACTTCACACGTGCCAGTCTAATATAAATAAGGAGGCTAGCGCCTCACTTAGACACACAACTCAGTTGCTCATTTTCGTGAGACAAGTTTCGGATCTGCAGTTAGAGAAGAAGGAGAGAGAGTGGCGCATATCTGGGAGAGGACTTTCTGTATTAGTTTAAGAGATCTCTTGGCATTGCATTGGCTATCTATATTAAGGAAGTTTTGCTGGGTTTTCTTCCCCTAAAGGGTTTCCCAGGATAAATGTTGTGTCTCTTGTGATTGTGTATTTCTCAGTGATCTTGTATTATGCTATTGTTATATAATATGCAAAGAACTATAATAATGGCTTAAACATTAACACAAAAGACAGGGCGTAAGAGGGGTTTTCACCCTGCTGTACAGAGTCGAGTTTCAAGGTCGTACAAGTCGTACATGCAACAGAACAACCAGGTTTTGCTGTAGTTTTGTAATCTTTTCTCAATGGGCTATTTTCCCAGTTCGGGAGCCCTTGTAAGCTTTGAGTAATTTTAATGTAAATCTGATATTTGAAGGGCATAAATTTTCAGGGTGCTTCCGCTGTTCAATTTCTAGTTAATTTTCTGTAATGTAATGGTTTGAATTTTCTATTTAAAATCCGATAGGTAATTTTTGCTTCAGATCATAAGGAAGTAATTTTCCTAGGGTTGAAATTTTGACATGGTATTAGAGCATGTCTTTGATTGAGATCTTCAAGGGTTTACAACAATAGATCAACTGTCAGAGTCAAGGACCAACAATTAGAGGGTTTTAATCATTGTTGCTTGAAGGACTCAACATTCTAGCAAAGGCATGGATGTAAAGTTCGAGGAGGACTTTGCTTCCAGGAAGTCTCATGAGCCTATTCCAATGACAAAGGACAAGGAGCAGGAAGCTCTGAAGGTTGAGCTTGGGTCACCAACAACTTCTAGTTCAGGGCAACAACTTTCAGGTGAGGAGGAGGAGCCATTGGCTCCTTCTAGTTATGTCAGGCAGTGTTATCAGAACCGACTCGGTTTAGCAAAATTAGCCGAATGGACGAGTCTCTAGCCCCAAAACGGTCGTACCGACCACACTGAACCGTTTTTGGTTGGTTCTGTATCGAAACCGGTTGGTTTCGTATTGAACCAGCCAAAAATGCTGAATCGACCGGTTCCGTGCAGAACACTTACGATGCACTAGAGAAGGCAGATTTCAAATTTGTTTTGGCAAAAAAACTAAATTGTGGTTGAGGGGGCTTGGACCTAGACCCACTTCCACAACCAGAGGTACAAATACCTTCAGGGCCAGGGGAATCAAGCGGAAACCATAATCCCCATGTAGGGTCCTAGTCTATTCATGAGGAGGATGAGGATCTGATGAGGATTCCTATGAGGATTTTGATGATTAGTATAGTAGTATCTAGATTCTAGTATCAAATAGTATACTATGCTTATTTTTGGACTCTAGAGGGCATTTAGAGCCTCTTTATTGATGTATTTTTGTTCAGAAGTTCATATATGTATTGCACTCGGTGCTATTTTGGTTATATGCACTCTTACTCGCCATATAAATGAGAATCTTTGCATATTTGTGTATAAATGGTTTGGATTTGTATAGAGGCACATGAATATATATGTTTTTATTCAAGTTTTGAATATTTTATGTAGTTTTGGGGTCGACCAGTCCGGTCCATTTTTTCGGTTCTGATAACATTGATGTCACGAGGCCTCAATGGTTCATGCAAAAATTGAGGGACGATAAGGAGCATGTTGAGGCTCCTAGGAGTAGATTCACAGAGAGCAGGCCTCCGAAGAAGTTTCCAAACTCTATGGTGTTATTGAGTTGCATCATTGATTCTGAGGCTTTCAGTTTTGAGGAAGTAGCAGGCTAGCAAGTTTGGAGGAATGCCATGGTGAAGAATGATTTGTGGGACATAGTATCGATACCGGAGGGAAAGCCAGTTTCAGACGGCTCTTCAAGTAGTTCTTTCCTCACTAAGAGGGAGTGTTGATGTTTATAGCATCGAACAAGAACTTCCGCACAAGTCTAGTGTCGAATGTGTGGATGTTGTCCAAAAGGGACCTTTCTTATCTTTGTAATTCACTTTAATTAAAGATAATTATTAAAGTCAATAGACTTTTGTATTGAGTTGATTAATGTTTAATAAAACATAAAGTATTTACATTAGTGATTTAGATATAATCTCCACCGTCGACTGGAATTTAATCTCAACCATCAATCTCATTGAGAGATTAGGGTTATGGAGACTTGGTCATCAACTCAAAGTTATAAAAGAAAGACAAAGTGA
>SNQJ01S0261205.1:0-12224 GCA_010110895.2 Picea sitchensis
TGGACAAAGAGAGCTTGGTGAAGATGCTACATCTACATCTATGGTTGTAAGTACTTTGCTTTGTTTTCATTAATATATATGTGCTTGGCCTGTTTCCTTCAAGATTATGTTTATCTACATGAACTTTTATTTAATATATAGATCGAGTTTGAAGCTAATCATAGTAAAATATGAAGCATGTTTTGTCTTTGATTATATTGCAGGACTTGTTGAAGAGTTTGGAGATCGGAGATCAACTCAGACCGAGCAAGGACAAACATCGAAAAAGGTACATCTTCTTCCTCTTATCTATACATTGGTTTAACTAGGTTTAAAGGGATGTCAGTGACCAACGTTAGCACCTTTCTGTCTTGGTCTTAGAAGTCTAGAGCCCAAGAGGGGATTCACCTGTCTGTAGGGGGATTTCCCTGTAACAAAAATTGATGACTCCAACGGGGAAGGAGCTTTCAGTTTTGGTTTCTTTCCTTGGTCTTGTTTTGGCCTTTGATCATTTTTAGATCTTATCCATGCTGTGTCTCTGATTCTTAGATGTGTTGTTGGCTCTTGGATTCATCTTATACACTTTGAATTTATGGATTTTCTTGAGTTTTTGAATTTTTGGGCAATTTTCTAAGTTTTGAGAGGCTAGTGCTCCCCTGCCTCTACAACGAGAGCGCTAGCGTTCCCCGACAGGCTCCCACAGAGCACTTCAATGCTCTGGTGCCCTTGACACCAGAGTGCTGGTCTTTTTCTGTTAAAACATTTGTTGGGATTTGATCTCTGAACCTTCTTTTTTCTGATTTCATCTGCTTAGGATCATTACCATCTCAGTATGTCCTTTTTTAGCCTCCAACATTTTGATTTTTGAGAATTAATCATGCTTTGTTTGGATTTTTGAATTTTTTTTCCTTACTTTGAGTCAGTCTTCTTTCAAGATTTGGGGTCAATTTACTGTTTTCTTCTCATTTATCTGACTCAGTGAAATATTCTGTAAGTAAATTCAGAGATCTATGCACCATTCCATTTGATCCTTGAAGTCGGTTTTCAAGCATTTTCCTTTGTTTGAGATTTTTGGTTCGTTTTTGCAAATTTGGTTTTTCTTTTTTTCTTTCTTGTTTGATCACAATGAGAGTGTTTTTGTTTATGTGAAGTCTACTTTAGATTGATTGAATATTATAGATCTTGAAGTCTGATTAACATAGGAAGCTATACACCTTGCTGATTATCAATCACATTTAAACAAAAGCCTATATTTTAAATGATTGGTTTTTGGATATTGGAATGAATTTCTGATTTTTTTAGCATTATATTGGATTCCTGATTGAGAAACAATTTCATGAGGTTACTGCATCTTAGTGTTTGATAGTGAAAAGTAAAATTTTCTCCTTCCCTTAAATAGACATTCATTGAAAGAAAAAACTGTTTATCATTTCTTATGCATTTTTTGGGAATTGAGTCATAATATCATCAGTTTCACTCTCATACACCCTTGAGTAAGAACAACTGCAAAATCAATGCTAATTAAAATTGATCTAGAACATTTTGTTTTTAGAATCTTCCACCAACATTAGACTATGATTAACGCTTTGGATTAGGCTATGAGTACAACTCTCCAAAGCATTTAAAACAAACATTAAAATCTTGCGATAGGGAGAGCAAATCCAATTGTCGTATAGGCTTTCTGGGATCCCCCTCTCACACAGGGGATGTGCACAAGGTCACATTTGAGAGAGTTACAAATATTGTCCCTCCATGGTTCAACCGTTCATAGTAGTTAAATCGTATTTTGGGGGGTTTTCTTGAGGCTCAACTATCTTCATTTGGTCTCGGTGCTTCGTGGATTTCGAATCCGTTCGGGGTCCTATGGAGTTCTACTGGTTCACTTGTCCTCAGTTCTCTCTAAGAATTTTGGACTTGTTATCCTGCCCATATGTTCGGACTGGACTGTTGACTATACCCGCCTAGGGGCTGATTGCGAGTTGGTGTCATTAGTATCCATAATCTTTAGGGTATTTTACACAAGGTGACGGTGATGGGAATTCTTCGTTGTACCTAGAACAGAAGGTGGTCAAACTCACTTGGGCTCCTTGGAGGGTAAATCCACAATTACTGCGTGGAATCTTGCACCAAGGCATAAGTCCATTAAGCAGGTCGCCATCATAACTGTTCCACCCGCTCATATCCTAGCCCCTTCTCGACTTGGTCACACGACGTTGGATTTCATCACCAACTAGTATGGTCATCGAGAGAAGGTTTTGTTTGCTTGGTTTTGATTCCTATATTTTATTAGTGTATGCTTCTTCTTTTCGTTAGTTGGCCATAGATTTTTTCTGTAAAGTATTTGGTTCGGGTAATATTGACACTCCACGACGTTCACACAGAATTCAAGGGCTACCCCCAGAAGATCTGGAGGGTTATCAACCTTTTCCTACTGATCCACCGGAGGGCTCTCCTCAACAGAGTGAAGTCTAGGACACCACCACTATGCAAGTGGAGAGAACTGACTCTTTAGAAAATTTATGGATTTCCAATTCTCTAGAGTATTTACAACTTCCTTACGGTTACGAGAGACGTATTCTCTGACTAAATTCATCCAAAGAATTTGTTTTGATACTTCTGGAATACCGATCGGACCCCTCACGGGCCTTGAAGGTGAGGATCCCTTTTGGACCACTGACATATTTAGAAACCCACCTCTCACGGTGCAGGATCTTTTCGGCATAGGGGAAGGTTCTTCTGATCCACCTGTCGTATCCCAATTAACCGAAATGTCTGTTACATACGCGGTACCCTTAGACCACTTTTCTGCTACACCCAGTAGTTCCACCATCATGCCAGACACACAGTTAGTTGGTCCTTAATCGACCATTTCTCTCCAAATGGCCCATTCCACTATGATCCCGCATGTCACTACAATCCCCACCGGAAATGTGACACCATCCCAAGCACCAATTGGCATGCCACTTAGACTAAATCCATCACTTCCACTTGGGTACAAAGATTTGAATCCTTCCATTGCCAACACTACCCAGGTTACACCTAGAGTTTCTGCTAGTTCTATACCTACACCTTTATTTGGAGGAGTTGGTCTTGGTGGCTCTAATCCACTTGTAGGCACCGATCATTCATTCACTTCTGGTTTTCAGATCCGTCTAGGCACTCAACCTCCGCTTGGGGGGAAACCTCCATTTGTAGGTCAAACTCCAATCGGGACGCAATCTCAGCTTGGGGGGAAATCTAAAATTGGAGTCCATAACCCATTGTATGGATAGAGTGTGACACAAAATCCTTGGCACATCCCTTTTCAAGGAAATTCGCTATTCTCTGGGGGACAAATTCCTCAAGGACAACAACAACCTTCTTTTTCCCATGGGACTAATGTATATCTTCCCCATGGGATTGACTTCTTACTCTCCTCATGGTCAAAATGTTTACCCCCCTTACGGGCAAACACATCATCCGACTTATAATCCTCAAAACCCATCGGGTTATCCTCCCTTTGCAAATGCTTCTCAACCATCATTGAATCTTGTTTATTCTGATCAGAAACAACCATATGTAGGAGGACATACTAGATACAATTACCCACCTAACCCAGTTTACGGTCCTACTGGTGTCCCTATGCCACACCAGTATCACCCTCAGGTTAACCAAAAACTACCATTTCTTGCGAATCTAGATCTCCCAGACTTATCTTGGTTGACCAATGATCCTATATTACATTATCCTTTTTGGCCAGTGATTCCTGCTAAATTACCTTCTGATATTCCAAAATTTGACGGTAAACCTAGAGAAGATCCAAATAACCATGTGATGACCTTCCATTTATGGTGTTGATCAAACTCCTTAATGGATGATTCTATATGTTTGTGTCTTTTCCAGTGAACGCTCACAGACTCTGCAGCCAAGTGGTATATTGAACTACCACGTGGTTTTTTCCAAGAGTTCAACTCCCTTGCCATGTCCTTTCTCACGCACTTTCAACTACCCATTTGATACAAGATGGGTACATAACTCTTGACCTCCCTCCGTCAGACTAACTCCGTGCATATCTCTGATCATATTCATGAGTGGAGACGACGACGAAGGTTGATCAAAGCAACCATCCCTAACCAGTTATTAACATAATGGTTTACTAAATCACTTTTACCCCCGATTGCTCCCGATGTTGCCATGGGTGGTGTAGTCACGGAGGAAGAAGCCATTGCTCAGGATCAGTACTTAGATTTGATTTATTCACAATCTGGTACTTTGTATGAGTTGATCCCAAATGCTACTCATGCCACTACTGATCCATCTAAACCTTCATCCACGTCACATGTAGATGGAGTTATCGACTCCGTCAAAACCCAATCTGCTTCCCAGTCGACTGTAACAAAAAATCGACCTACTTCGGTCCCCACTCCCAGTTTGACCTCACTCTCCTCTACCTCCCCCCAAACTCAAATCTCTGAGGTGGATGCAGTTCAATCTGCACCTTCACAACAATCCGAAGATAAGAAGAAGACAAAAAATAAACCAAAAAAGAATAATAATAATGAACAACCCAAAACTCAAACTCCAGCACCTGCTACCGAAAAGAAACCACAACGGAAACCAAAATTCCCATGTCTTATTTGTGGTGACGATCACTACACTCGAGACTCTCCACATCACGATGAAATGGCCAAACTTTTTAAACGAAATTCTCAACCCACCGTTCTTACTCAGCCTTTTCCTCAGCAACAATCCATGGTTTCTCAAACCCCCTCTCCAGGGGGCAGTTCTAGCCACCCTCCTCATGATGAGGCCTTGACAAGTGCCCATATTTATATGTTTAATGGGACTGCTTTAACCACTCTCTCTATGACATACGACACATCGGCTAAACCTAACAAAACAAAGGTCACTAACGATACTTTACCAGATCCATCACCATCCTCTGTTAGTCATCCATTTGTTAGTCCTTCATCTAGATCACTTCAGATCGAGAAACTTGTGTTCAAATCTATATTACGCCCTCCCAAGAGCACCATTCGTAAATCTACTTTTAATCCTAGTTCACGTGCCACCCAAAAATTCAACATTGTTGAATATTTGGCTCAAGCACCGTGTGCTATGTCTACGTTGGAAGTTCTACAACACTGCCCAAGTCAATGTAGAATGCTCTTGGCTGCTATTGACACTTTTGATCCCGAGTCTTCCAACAATATCATGTTTAATCTGGACAATTTTAAGTCTCGACTCTCTCACCAACTAGCTTTTCAAATTGATGTTGTTGTTCACAATCAACAAATTCACCGAACTATCTTGGATGAGGGATCCTCTACTTGTGTCATGTATTTAGCCTGTTGGAAAGGATTGAAATCAACCGCACTTAACAAATCCCCTACGATGTTACACGCATTCGATGGGAAAGGTTTTCATCCTCACAGAATTTTACAGTCCTTAGCCGTTCAGTTGGGTGAAAAAACCGTATATGTTGAATTTGAGGTGGTCGATGCTCCCCTAGATTACAACTTGTTACTCAGAAGAAGTTGGTTTTATGATATGACTGTTGTTTCTTCATCGGTGTTTCGATGTGTACAATTTCCTCATCAGGGTAAAATTGTCACTATTGATCAATTATATTTCTGTACACCTGATGCTCGCGCTCCCTCTACCAACAATATTCCTTTCTTGGGAGATCACAACATCACATATGAAAGCGTTGGTGTTGGATTGATGAAATATGCTAGCCTTATGGGTACCTTCCCTACACCACTTCCACCCGCCACACATCATATTTCCACCATCAATATGATTTCGATTACGACTTATCAATCTTTGGAATCATATGACCCTTGGATTGTACCTAGTCCTCTAGAGTTCAATGCACTAGGTGAAGCCATGCCACTTAGTCCAGCTGAGGCATCATACGCTGCCATCCAATCCACCTATCCCTCCTCATATGACCAACATCTATTGGCACCTGATAGTTACTCGATGCCATCTTGGTTAAATTTATTTTCGTCTGCCTTCTACTACATTTCCCAAATTTTCCCTTCCGATGAATCTATTATGGAAATGCTGAGCATTGACGAACTACCTTGGGATAATAACCACCATTGATCTTCTTTTCTTCCACCGCTTGAAGAAATTCATGAAGATATACACTCTATCTTCCCTCCCGATGTTGTCAATTTTCCACCATTTCCCATACTTACCCAGGATATTATTTCTAAGGGGAATTTAGGAAACATTTATTCCACGGTGGTTATTGATATTTCGATCAAAGAGGGTGTCGTGGAAAATATTAATCTCAGTGCCAATTGTTCGCCCAAGGAAGTGGTCTCTTATACCGCTTTATTCAAATAATTCTACGATGTCTTTGCTTGGAGCTACGAGGAAATGCCAGGGATCGATCCTTCAATCATTGTGCATGAAATTAAAACCTACCCAGGTGTTAAACCTGTTCGACATAAACTATGCCAGGCTCATCCTAAGAAAACTGCGGCTATAAAGGGAGAAGTTGAGAAACTATTGAAATCTGGCTTCATCTATCCTATCCCCTTGACATAATGGGTTTCTAACATTGTTCCGGTCACTAACAAACAAGGGACCATTCATGTATGCGTTGATTATAGGGATCTCAATAAGGCTTGTCCGAAAGACAATTACCCTACACCCTTTATTGACCAGATCATTGATAATTGCATTGGTAGCATGATTTTCTCTTTCATGGATGGTTTCTCAGCGTACAACCAGATTAACATTTTACTCACTGATCAACATAAGACAACCTTCATCTGCCCGTGGGGAATTTTCGACTATCAGAAACTACTGTTTGGACTAAAAAACATTGTTGCTACATTCCAGCGAGCCATGTCATATGACTTCCACGATATCAAACATATTGCAGAACCTTACCTCGATGATTTACCTGCCCACTCCTCCAGTCAATCAAACCACATTGGTCATATACGAGGTATTTTTCTTCGATGTCGGTTCTACTGTATTTGTTTGAACCCACATAAGTGTATCTTTGCTGTTGAATCAGGTCGACTCCTCGGTTTCGTTGTCTCCAAAGATGGGATTCGGGTGGATTCCTTAAATATTAAAGATATTCTTTCTTTACCTCCAACTCATAAATTAACCCAACTCCAAAGTTTGCAGGGGAAAACAAACTTTCTTCACTGGTTTATATGTAACTACGATGAGATTACCAAAGGATTTATGCGATTGTTGTAGAAAGACACCCCTTTCATCTGGGATGACACTGCTCAACGATCTTTTGACGCTCTTAAGCATGCATTGACCAACGCACCTTTGTTTCATCCTCCAGATTATACGAAGGACTATATCCTTTACTTAACAACCTCTACTTCCACTATTTCTATGGTGTTAGTTCAAGAGGACCCTAATGGTGAAGAACATGTGATATACTATCTGAGAAAAAGTCTATCTGGTCCTGAGCTTCGATATTTTCATGTTGAAAAGTTGGCTCTGGAAGCCGTCATCGTTGTCCAGAGATTTCTCCATTACATCTTGCTAAACACCACCACAGTTATCGCAGAATCAAACCCCATGTATCATATTCTTACACGTTAATTTCTTGGGGGAAAATATTCCAAATGGATCGTCATCCTTCAAGAATTCAATCTTGAATTTGCTAAGTCCAAAGCTAAAAAATCCTTGGTGTTTGTGGAGCTCATCTACGACCTTCCCCATGCTGATGAAAATAATGAACCCAAAGATTCTCTCCCCGACGAAACTTTGTTCCTCATCAACACATATGATCCTTGGTATGGAGATATCCTTCTATATCTCCAAACCCAACGTTTTCAGCCTGATATCTCTCGTGAAGAACGTCGATGTATTCGTCGCCATTCTCGTCATTTCCTTATCATCGATGACACTTTATATCACTGTGGTATTGATACTATTCTTCGACAATGTTTGAATCATGAAGATGCTGAACGCGTTCTTAATGAATGCCACCTTGGAGCCTATGGCGGTCACCTTTCTGGGATGGCTACAGATCAGAAAATTTTACGTTCCGATTACTTTTGTCCCTCCATATTCAAGGATTGTATTGAGGCCATCAAAAAGTGCCCACCCTACCAAGTCTTTCATAAGAAGGCACACACCCATCCTCCTCCGCTACATCCCATTATTTCCATCGGCCCCTTTGCCAAATGGGGCATTGATTTCATGCAGTGTAAGCCCACCTCAGCCGGGGGGCATGGTTACATCATCATCACCGTCGATTACTTAAAATGGGTTGAGGATATGCCTACCTTTCTGAATGATGGCCGTATTGCAACTCTTTTCTTTTTCAACCACATCATCACTCGCTTTGGTGTTCCATAAGCCATTGTCACTAATCATGGTTAACACTTTCAAAACTAGATGATGAGTGAATTGCATGCCAAGTTGGGTTTTCTCCATGAGAAATCATCCCCGTACTATCCTCAAGAAAATGGACAAGTTGAAGCCATCAACAAACTCCTAAAAACCATGATTCAACGTATGGTAGGGGAAAACAAGACATTTTGGCATCTACAACTTTTGTCCGCTCTCTGGGTTTACCGTACCTCAGTGAAAACTGCTACTGGATTTACTCCTTTCCAGTTAGTATATGACATATAAGATGTTTTTCCAATCGAGTGCAAGATTCCCTCGTTGAAAATCAAAGTAGAAATCATGCCTCACACTTCTTCTGAAGAAGAACACTTCTTACATCTGACCAGGTTGGATGAAACACATCGTGATGCTTCTCTAGTTAACGAGACGTATCAAAAGCGGATCAAGAGTCAATATGACAAGTCCTTCCAGCCTCATACTTTTGCAAAAGGAGACCTAGTCCTCGTTTATGACCAGGATCATGATAAGTTAGGGACAGGTAAGTTAGAACCTCTATGGCATGGTCCTTACATCGTGAAACATGTTTTACATAGAGGCACCTACGAGATATTTGACTATGACATAATCTCCCTGGGTGAGCCCCGAAACAGGCTTTACCTTAAGAAGTACTATGCATAGAACATCTAGCATGCGTACTTTGTACACTATTGTATTTTTAGTTTGGTGTGTCTTTTTCTCTTGCGTGTATGAGTTTTACCTTAGCCACTTATAATGTGTCTTATGTTTGCATGCGCATATGACATCTTCCTTTCCTATCTTTGTCGGGTTTGCAGATGGCGCTAGTTGACACACTCAGAACATTTCTTCTGCAGCTTGGTCATTTACCACTATGATGAGTTGGTGAGTTCAGGAGGTATTTGCTTAGGATCAACAACTAACAACATGGAAGAATATTATGTTGTCATCAAACTTTTAACTAAAGCCTCTTCCCTAGGTATTTATCATATGATCATTAACCTGGACTCTCAACTCGTAGTCTGTCAACTTAATCAAATCTACGCTATTCACAATTCTATCCTACTACGTCTCCATCTACGAGTTCATCGTCTTGAAAGAATGTTTGATTTTATCGAATACATACACATACCAAGAGAACTCAACACGACTTTAGATTCGTTAGCCAATTACATCATGGATCAGTATCTAGCACATAGATGAGGTTTCCTAAAGGAAATAAATCATACATCACATGTAAATTAAAATGCATCACATAAAAGACATCGTTATTTTCAAACATCATTTGACACTGCAAAAACTTGGATGTATATATATATACGACATGATAGAAAATGTTTGATTACATAAAAAAAGTACATAGAAGGGGAAAATGTGGGTCCTCACACCCATAAACATCAACATACACACTATAGAAGTCATCAGGAAGTTTCTAATACCCCTACATCACATTGTGCTCTGAGTAGCACACCACTTCGTGGGCTACTCGTCTCAGTAAAGAGTTAAGACTCTTAGGAACTCCCACGGTGTGCCTCTGTAGATGTAAGGGCACATCCCGCCTCCTAAGAGGAGGGACACCCATTGTGAGACCTTGGAGGTTTCTTTCGACCTCCCGGAGTCCCCCTGCTGCTACCTCATGATCCACTGCTATCTGAGCGTCTCCACGACGCCCCAGTGCTGGTATCTCTGCCTGACGTGTTGCTCCCCTATCTACAAAATGAAACGATACGTCTGTTAAAAAACTCTTCTATGTACCCAAAAAAATAATATATGTTTAAAAAAAAAAAAAAACACTTGACAAGATTATTTTTGGTTTCTCACCTGACACGTCCCAGTCCACCCCAAATGGAAGGACCAGGTCCATGCTCCCCCGAAAATCCACTACGGTGTATGGGAAGTATTCTATCACGATCAATTGGCGTCTCAACCAAGTGAAGAAGTCACTGATGAAACTAAACTCTGACTCTGTTCCTAGCCTTAGAGATAGACTAGTCCATCGCTCCATACGTGGTTATCCCACCGGTCGTACTGCCAATGCAATCTGTGTTTGCATCTAAGGAATGCGTTATAGGAAGAACGAAACCATAAATGAACTATATCTGAACTGCTTATGCTGTCCTTCTCTACATATCGTAATCCACTCCTTCACATTCTGAAGGAATCCTGCACTCCAGTTAAATAGAGTTGGCTCCAGACACTGTAAACCATAGGCCACTTGTGATCTTGAAACTAAGTGCGATATGGTACTACTCGCTATACTCGTAATGGAAAATAGAATGGATCTAAGAGGTAGATCCCTGATGTCTTTGATCACGATTCTACCTCCCACTAATCTCAATCCTAGGACACAATGATCTGCTAAGTACTCTTCTACAGGCACGAGAAGTGCCCTCTGTTCGGATAAAATAAAGGGGGACCCTCTTTTTGAGAGGCCCGTCAGGAAGTACACATATTCCAACTCAATGTTAAGAAACCATGTTCCAATTTGGAACCCTTGTTCCACAGCCTGATCATGTACTCGAGAAGAAGAACCTCTTTCTTCATCTTTTGCATCTTAAAGAACTTGAGGAGACCACAATTCCTCAATGCAGCCCTTGATCGGGGGTTTTGCAAGGTGGCCACATCATTGAGCTCATGCTCTCTTTCTTTCCACTCGATCATGACTTTTTCCTAATTTACCTACATTCAACATCAATCAAAAGTCATTAGTCATGCTATTTTGACAATTTTTGGGCAATAAAATACTTAAAAATCATTTGTGCTCTTTTTATAATGCCAACGCTCCCTTTACACTCACATTAGAGTGCCAACTCTCCCTTTAGAGTTATGGAAAGTATTTCTTAACTTTCATTGATGACTTCTTCAGATGCACTTGGGTTTACTTCTTAAAATTTAAGAGCAAATTGTTTGACAAGTTTTTGGCCTACAAGGCCCTTGTAGAAAATAAATCTGGATATCAACTTCAAATATTAAGAACATATAATGGAGGTGAATGCGTGAACAATAATTTTACAATTTACTACACTACATAGGGCATCCAAATGCAACACACTATTCCATATACATCACAAAAAAATGGTGTTGTTGAGAGATAAAATTGCACATTAAAAGAACTGGCTAATTGAAAGATCCAATCTAAGGGATTAAGTATGAAGTATTGGGTGGAAGCCATTAGCTATACAAATTACATAGTAAATCACACTCCCACTGTTGTCGCAAAATTTGACTCTAGGCTGTAATAGAGCCAAGCCTTAACACATTTTAAAAGAAAAAAATATTTGTTGTTCGGAGCTTGACTTGGGTTGCAGGAAGCCAATCCATGAAAATCGATTTAGAGTGTACTTATGACCTAATACACTCAGAGAGGGATCTCTCAATAGCCAAGGGCTCTTTAATCAAGAATATTCAGTATTCACAGTAAGAAGGCCAGATTTCTTATCAGAGAAGATTTTTGATAAGGTTGGTGGTTGCACAGATTTGAAAAGACCTATTGGGCGATGGAGTCAAGTGAAAACCAAAGAAAAGAGATAATAGAAGTGATCGTATTACTTGCGTAAAGTGAAGCAAAGTAAGTTTATCTTTCAACATTTGATAATCATGATATAGTAGCAGAAAAAGAAAAGGAAAATACCATCACAGTGAAAGCATCTAACAAGGATGAATTTTCACTACAACTTTAGAGGAAAAAGACTGAAGGCTAATAACTAGATGCAGAGCACTTATCTTGAGTGAATTCTAACTAGTCACCATCAAAACACAACACATATCAACTGTGTGTAAGGAGCATGTAAAATGAATTCCAAACAAATTTTAACTCAGTTGATAAAGGAAGAGATAGACAATACGACAATGACAAAACAAAGAACATACTAAAACAATCGACTGTGATGAATCTCACAATATCA
>SNQJ01S0261206.1:0-12302 GCA_010110895.2 Picea sitchensis
AATTTGCAATTGTTTTTCCTCTACGAATTGTCTCATTAACCCATGGAAATTTGGCTAAATCATGAAGCAATAAATCCAAGCAGTGAGTTGCACAAGGGGTCCAATAAATCTTTGTGTACTTCTCCATAATAATCTTTCCTGCACCAACACAATTTGAGACACTATCTGTGATAACTTGGACAACATTTTCCTCCCCAACCTCCTGAATTGCTTCATCCAAAATTCTGAAAATAAATTATCATGTCTTCACTTCGTCCATTGCATTAACTGCTTTCAAAAAATATACCCCTTGAGGGGAATAAACCAACACATTGATCAATGGACGATGACACAAGTCTGACCAAACATCACTCAAAATCGTACAACATGTATGCTTCCAAGACTGTCTAATGTCATCCAACTTGTTTGTCACTCTGTCCTTTGTTTTGCTGAACAAAGTGGTCCTTAAAGCCTCGGATCCAGGAGTAACATACCCCTTGCCAAAATCAATGGCCTTTTTGAATGCATTTTTAAAATATGGACTCCTGGCCACATTGAATGGAATTGCACATGCATAAAAAAATTCGGGAACAACATCATCAACTTCTTGTTTTTCAATAGGTTTCCAAAATTGGTTTAATCTTTTGGTTCCACTTGCTTTTGCTGAGGCATAACTTGAGCGACCCATGTTTGATGAAGAATGAATTGTGTTTGAGGAAGACATGACAATCTCCCTTTCAATCCGCTGCCTCTTCATATCCATTTTTCCCTTTTCTACCTTTGATTTATTGTAGTATTTCTGCACTGCATCTTTATGCTCATTAGATATCTTTGTGCATGCTTCCACACCACCTCCACTACCATTACTGAATCCAAGGAGGTGGTCCACTGCCCTTGTTAAAGAGCCACTGAAGTTATGTCCACATAACTGACAAAGAAGACTATTTCCTTCTTTCTTGACATGTTTCCATGCCTCCGCTGTAGATTTTGGAGGTGCCATTGATGACTGAATGAAGGTTCTGCAAATGTAATTTTTTCAAGTACAATAATCATATTTTATGTACAGTTTAAAAATTAAAATTCTAAATTGATAAAAATAAAAATAAAAATGCATTAAAAACACTGATATAAAAAGTCTATATCAGTTACAAAAAAATACTGATATAAAAAGTCTATATCAGTTACAAAAAAACACTGATATAAAAAGTCTCTATAAAAATACTAATAAATTATGATAAAATAAATACATATATCAGTACATATTAATTTTTTTTAACTAAAGTCTAAGTCTATGATATATGATATATCAATATATATTATATTAATTTTTTTTTAACTATGATAAATCTGTTTAATATATGGTTTTTATTTTATTAACAAATAATAAATAATAGCATTTAAATAAATAATAACAAATAACAACAATTAAAAAAAAAATACCTGCAAGACTTGACCTTGGCCACTCGAGGACTCCGCGCAGAATCGGGGTCCACACTCCACTGTCCACAACCTACTCGAACACGAACACTCGGGCGAGGGCGCCGAGTGTAACTGTACACAGACCATTGTTAGGTGGCAGGCCCACTGCTTACAAAGTTACAAGTTAAACTCGTGACTCAGCTCGTCAGGGTTACATAGTCCTCCACTGCCCACTGCTTATACTCGGGCTTACACAGTCCACTGCTGTGAACCCACTGCTTACACTCCAGTACACAGTCTAGTACATAGGGCGACAATGGTCTCGACTCTCGAAGTTACACAGGTCGACTCTCTGGCTATGCGGCAATGGAGGTTGGAGCACGAAAATGAAAGCCGACGAACTCGTGGCTTTTTTACTAAATTTTTCTAAACAAAAACGAATAAAATCGAACACTATATTAAATTTGCGATTAAATTCGCTATACAATTGATTAAATTTGCCATTAAATTCGGGATTAAATTCGCCGAAATTAATCGATTAAATTCGGGTCCCTATAAAATTCACCGAATTTTGAATTTTTTCGATTAAATTCGGCGAACCCGGTGATTAGGGATGCAATGCTCTTCCCCCAGCTTTATGTTACACTCTTCACATAAAATTCTAAGTGTTTTAAACTTAGATATATAGTCTTCAATGCAAGAAAAATCATTTGGACTTAATATCTAATTTTCTAACTGATGTGCTCGAATAATATTGTGTTTACCAAACACAGATTCAAGTTTTTCCCAAGCTTCATCAAGGTCATTAATTTCTTGAAGGTGGAACCTTAAATCAGGAGAGATGGACATTCCAATCAGTCCACGTGCTTTGTCATTCCTATTAGCCCATTTGGGTTTCTTTTCATCATCGATGGGTTCTTTTTCCTTTCCCAAGGTAATCTGGTACATGCCTTTACTTCTTAATAAATCATCCATATGAGATTTCCATTGGAAGTAGTTGGTGCTGATAAGAAAAAGATTACTGGAAGAAACCATATTAAATATGTAGATAATATTGATTTAACAACTAAAACTGATGATCTGGATGGAAAGATCTCGAAAAATTAGGCAGTTAAAAAAAACGACATTGAAAAGGGACTTCGGATGTGAAAGTTATGTCCTTTTGAAAAAAAAAAACATAAACGGAAACCAAAGAGCCACGTGGAAAGTAGAAGTCAGTGCATGTGGTGATACCCTTCCAAATAAGCTCACTTTTACAAATAAGTTGCTTTATGAAGTGACCCAATTTTATAAAAAGTAGCGGAGATCACTTTTACAATAAAGTTACTTTATAAACGAAACTTGCATGCAAAATAAATAACTTTAAAATAAAATATTAAAGCTACTTATAATGATTCACTTTTATACTTGAAGTGAAATACACTTTACAATAGATGGATGAACTTTTTAAAAAAAAGTAACAAAAAAAAAGACTTGAACTCAAGATCTCTTACTTAATAAGACAACTTTTAACCAAGTGAGCTAGCAAAACATATTGTATTGTTTAGAAGGATGATTGTTGTTGTTCTTGACAACCTTTGAGAGCGTGCTCATAAATAACTCTTTTTAAACACGGAAAAAATTTTGCTTCTCGATGACAACAAGGGTTAGATCTCTATTAGCTTACCCAGAAAATGCACCCTTTTTTACCTGTTTCTGATTTTTCGAGATTGCACAGGGTGTAGGGAAAAGAGAAAACACAGATCCAAAGGAGTAGAAACTTGGAAACAAAAAATAGAAAACCAAAATAAAACTGAAATAATACTTTGCAAAAATTTAAAAAAGGGCGTATTCAGGCTTTATACATATGGATCTGACTGAAATTGTTGTATCTTGGGCAAACATAAACCTTTTCGAATGAATCAAAAAATGTTCTTGACTAAAACAAACACTCCGAACACTATGGAATAGTCCTCTCAACCCAAAAATGTACGGAAATGGCAGAAAACAGAGATGAGGCAACTCAGCTTCACAATCTCGATCTACAATGGGAGCGAGTCTTAAACATGATCAGATACCATGTTCGACAACACAGATATTCCAATAGAGGATAAACACCTTCAGTAACCACTCACACAACCAAATCAAATATCAAAACATCGATATTTTGACGTGGTAAAACCCCTACGGGGAAACATCCACGGCCCCAACTAACACAACCACTTGGAGCAATTTATTAATGCAAAAGAAAAAGATTACAGAGAGATTTTACAAGAGAGTTTCTCACAATCGATCATCGACAAATGACCCTCCATGCTCTTTAAATAGATATCATGGACCAATCAATTGTTAAGACACAGATCAATGTAGTTTTTGAGATCGAGGAGAACATGAACCGTCGGATCACTCTGTGTCAGGAATATATTGTGACCGTTAGATTTCCTAACTACAAATGCATACTAATACATATGAAAGAAACACACTTTTACTTAACAACACATTAGACCAAATAGATCTTAGCTAAATCCTAAGTGTCTAAATATCCTAACAAATTTTAGATGTATATTTAATTCCAATATCAAAGGAAAGACAATAGAAAGTAGTGACATAGTTCCATAAGATTGTGAAGAACTAAAATGTTAAAATTGTTTCAGATTTCTTAGGATAGATGGGAAGATATCACCCCCAAAGTTTTAACCACATTCCTTCCCAAAATTTAGAGCTACCTTATCCATGTCCCAATGTTACATTGACAACCTTAAGAAAATTAACCTAAACTAGAGGCTTAAGATTCAAATTCCCCTTGCTACTGTATCCAATTCCATTATGGAAATCTTCAAAAGAAATTGACAAGGTTTTAGAAAAGAAGAGATAGAGTGAGGTAGAAAGGGAAGTAGGTTACTACATCAACGATGCCATCACCCACTTCATGGTCTATGATCCAAGGAAGATATACAAATAGGAGTAGCTAGAAGATGATAAATAAAGACTAAGGTACTTCATTAGTTTCGATCTCATTTTTTATATGTTGCACAAAGACATGCAACCCTTCAATTGAGGGGTATGATGAACCCCATAATTGTCTAATGTTGCTCATCCTTTCATGTCTATTTTTGTTTATAATCACTATTTGATAGTCCTCGGATACCTAAAACATTTTCAAAATTCTTCATGAAGGCCAATTCAAATATTGTTTTAACATTTTCTATTTAAATTAATGTGTTTGGCTTATTTTCAAAGAAATGCGATGAGTACATGGTATGCTTTGGATATTTGAGCTTATTTTGATGATTGAAATGTGATGCACTAATGATTGTTGGAAATGTAGGGTATGTTTCAAAGTCTACTATACCAATCATTGGGATTGATTGAGTGTCTTCCACCAAGAGGAGGTTCACTCATCTATATAGATACTCCACCTATCAAAGATGAAAAAGTACTTTGATACGGAAGGAAAATGAGTCATTTGTGGGATCTTGTCACCTCAATCTAGGGGGATAACTGGACAAGCTATCAAGCTCCAAGAGACATCCATTAATTTATTTGTAGTTCGAATTTCAATTTCAACTACATTTTAGATTAGTTCTAATTAGGAGAGGCAAACAATAATATTCAAACTCAATAATGCCTAAGTCAAATTTAAGTTAGATAGATGGACTCCTAGAATTTAGGGATTTGATTGATGAAATCATTGGATCTCTTTCATTGGAGGACCAAAGAAACTTCACTATATGTATGACTCGGGATGGGAGAGTGAGGGTTCCCAATCTATGCCACTCTTGATACTATGAATCTAGTTTGAAATGCTTTGCTAAGAGCAAAGTTTTAGAGTTGTTGATATCTATGCAATTTCTACACCATTGTTGAATAAACATTTGGCTCCAATTTTGATTTAAGAATTTGTGACAGGGTTCATATGATTCCCTTGGGTAGAGCCCACTCAAGGGAAGAAGAGCATGAACCCTATGATCTTGCTTAATTTAGTTTGTTTACATTCTTACTTAATTCAATTTGTTCACATTCTTGTTTAGTTCAACTACTTACAATCGTGTTTGATTTATTTTGCTTGCATTACTTGATAGTGTAGTGTTTGATTACAATAATTGATCATATGGTTTTGTAAGTTCTTTATTTTTGATGGATGTAGATGTTATTTCTTTTCCAAGCTTAGTGAATTCACAGACAATAGCCGATTTTGATATTTACCTCAACTCCTCATTTCATTGGAGCAATGATATAAAACATCATACGAATTTAAGAAATTGCATGAAGAGATGGCAAGAAGAATGATTCTTCTAGGTTATGTTGAATGGAACTATGTTGATTTCTTTTTTTCAGCTAAAAGGTAGTCAAATACTTTACTACTGCATCATAAACTAAGGCATTTGGTACTCTTCAACACCTTATTCCTCGGTAAATTAGATCTATCTAGTTTTCATACATAGTGCACAACACCTTGAAGTTTGTACGTCCCCTGATCAATAATTAAAGTGAGTTATGCAATTCAGTACTTTATTACTTTAACTCTATAGCTTGACATAACCTGTATCACAATCCTAAATTGGTCTTGTGAGATGTAGTGAACCCTCATTTCTTTTCTTCCATGATGAAGACCAAAAGGAGTTTTGAGGTGGTGATATGATATTTTATGTCCTCTAAATTACCTATCCTCTCCACCTCATCTTTATATTGATTAATTTGAACACTAGTTTGTCTCTATGGAAAGTTCTTCTTTATTAACATGTAAAATTGTATTGCAGGTTTTCTTGCACATAGAGATGCAATGATGTGAGATTCTAGTTTTCTCAACATCCTCCAGGTGGAATTTTTCCCCAAGTTGTTGCCACTATTAGCTCTTAGATCTGCACCTTTGTTTTACAAGAGTTAACCTTTGTAGACACTACTTTTCCAAAATGTTATACGAATATAAAGACACTTGTGAAACCTCGACTTCCTTAAGGTTTAAGGATCACCTTATAGAAGAAGCCTTTGAGCACCTTGTTAAGAGAGGGATGCATACACAATTTCCAATTGAGCCATGACTATGATATTCATAACCACTAGGCATGCAATCAATGACATGTTGAGGCACTCCTTGACGGACAAGGAAGAAAATCAACTAAGTGTAGCAACATCGAGTAAAGGACAAAAGGAACCACTGCTTGGCAGTTTGATTGACAAATTAAGAAGTTTCAGTGTTCGATGAATGCATTCCACTCTAACTTGTGAAATCATTAAGCAAAGACCATACTTAGAGTGTCGAGCGATGGAGAGTCACTCCATTGAGTAAACTAGAGCATGGGACAAGCACTAAATAATGAGGGGTCTTGTTGTTGAGCAATGGATGAGAGCTAGTATGAACACCACAAATTTCTCTAAGTGTTGGTCTGTCAAGCAAAAAAGCCTTTGTTATATATCCTTGCTTGGCACCAAAACATAATGAAATGCTTTATGAATGAGCTACAGATGAGGATCATTGATGATCGAACAAAAGGTTGGAGGCTTGAGTGTTGAACAAAAATCCTACCCCAAAACAAAAGGCAAGTCCAAGGAACCAAGCACATGATTCCTAGAGTAAAGGAAGAAATGGAAAAATCAGTGAATATGGGCTCTTCATGTAAGGATCCACTTTTCTCAACAAGTTGTGCTCAATAGAGAAACAACAAAGACCTATAAGTCAAATCATCAAAGCAAGAGAAACCCTAGACTATCAAACAAAGCAAGAGAAACCCTAGACTATCAAACAAAGCGAGACATGCTTTGTCTAGTGAAGGTTTGAGCTTGATGATGGAATTCATAAGTACCAGTCCATCAAGCAAAGGCCTATTTTGCTCGGTAAAGACAAAAGGGAGATTCTTGACCACAGGCTGAGCAAATGAATCTTTAGTTATTCCAGAGCAAAGCACAAAGGCAAGCTACCGATAAAACATTGGCGCAAGGGAAAAACAACACAAAATATCCTAAGTATTGGATTGTCAAGCATAGGTTGTTATGCTCAACGACATTTGCTCAACAAAATAGAAAGAGGTTAACATCAACCTGTTGAGCAACGAAATACCGACAATGTCGAGCAAATGGAGAGGGCAATGGGTGGGAACCAAAAGAAGAATCACAAACATCTTAATTATTGGATCAAGGGTTGAATTCTCTTGCATTGGTGGCCTCTATTGGGTCTATTTGTTGATCTGTTCATGTTTCAGTGGAGTCCTCACCTTTTCTTTTCTTTCTATATCTTAGATTTGTCATCTCAAGGTTGCAACCAGAGACTCTAGGGACTCGGTGTTAGTTGTATTTCTTTTATGGAATGTATCCCCAAAAAAATTCACTGGGATAAGAATTGGTGTAGTGATCTCATGGATTCGTTGGTTGATATACTAGACTTTGTTCCAGCTAAGCATCTATGTTTAATTAAGTTATTATATATTTCGTTTACTTGGATTCCCTGCAATCTTGTGGTTGTTGTTGGAGTGCCATGTATTATCCAATGCCTTCATTGTTGTTCTAGGATAAAATTATGTGGTAATTGATCTGGTAAGATTCATCGAGTACCCATTTTCTTGTTAGATTTCTCCATCTTCCTTATCAGATCCTTGATCATGAATGGGCATGTAACGCCCCTGACCACCCAGGTCGGGCCGTGCTACCTCATTGAACCACTCTTTCTAAGCTTCTGATAACAATTTGTAGCATCCCCCGGCCTCCCAAGCCCGGGGCATGCCACCTTAAAGCGTTCACGCTCTAATCTGTAACATACCCAACCATAGACCGGTTGGGCTACGCCACATAGAAACTATTGCAGAACTTCATACATTGTAACATACCCGGCCTTACAGGTCGATCATGCCAACTCCATAAAAACAACAATACCATATGTATATATATATAAACATAAAACATACAACATATTCTGCTAATACACAGATTAATGCGGAAATAACAGTAAGCCTACACATACATCATATACAAGAAATTACTCATAAATAGAAGACATGTCCAAATACACAGCATGCAAATGAACACATAAATGGTACTTATATTTTTATAGATGACCACCAACTGCGTGCAAACCTTCCACGAACCTCCCAACCATAGACCATGCTGCTCATCACTCTCAGTAGTGGGTCACCCCCAATCTGGGACTAAAATCCACCCGGGTAAAGGGATTCCTAGGCTAGGCTGAGACAATGGGATGCTACACAGTCAATCAAGAAGGATTCCCTCCCAGGAGCCAACTTATACACATAGCCTACAACCTCTTATTCCCCACATTCCTGTCCCACCCCATGAAGTGTTCCCCTTCTCTGCTCAACAGTCCCTCGACTGCCCCACTTCCCTTCCAGGGCTTCAACAACAAGCTGAACAAGAATTCTCAGAGCACTATAGTTGTTGTTGGGATCCCTTCAAGAGAAATCACTTCCCAAACAACCTCTCTCACCTGGAGAGAGTTGTTCACAGGCTTGATAACCTGCTTCTTCTTTCCAACAAACTCTCTCACCTGGAGAGAGTTGCTCACAGGCCTGACAACCTCCTTCTTCAGTCCACGGGTCTAACAACCCACTTCTTTAATCCCGCTCCAAAACAACCAGCAACAGGCTCAGGTGAAAACAACAACAACATTCAACTAACGCATAGGTTATGGCAACAACAACTGCCTTCGAGTTTGGAATAGGCATTTCTCATAACAAACAAGGTTAGCACATGCTCAGGTAGATATAGGCACATTGTGCCATCCAGGAGGAATACGTGTTCTATGCATCATAGGAAAATAYAGGATATGGCTCTAGAAAAGCATGTAGGTTTCAGAGGTACGAGCATGCTCAGAGGTCAACAATGGARGTAATGGCTTCCTCCATGAATGYGTAAGTGTATGGAGAGCATGGCAAGAATGGAATAGAACCCCCCGAACTGAACAAACTTTACCACATAAAACTGCATGCGCCAAAATTGAAACATGGCTCTCTTGGAGCCCGTTCCTCTCCACTTGGAGTTCGTTCCTTTCCCCAAAGGAACTTAGGATTACATGAGTTATTTCCCAAACCTTAGTCTTTTAGGAAATATATTATAATATTTCCTTAGAGATAAGCCCTCAAGCTTAGCCCTTTTTCCTAGCCTCTTAGCCCCATCCCTTTCCCTACCCAATGGAGCTTAGTCCCCCCATTCTCTTTTATCGTGGTCGGTCTACACACAACGATGTATTTTATATTAATAATATGAGTATTTACATATACAAAAATAGGCTCATTGACCTTTACCATCTAGGATCTTCGGCCTAATCATCACATAAATCTCTTAGCTTATAATCACTTGGCTCACCAGCCTATGAAACATGTTACATTTACAATTACAACTTGGGCTCAGTCTTGGGATATTACAGATCAACTCCTGTAACACCCATGTTTCCTCCAACTTGTAATTAATCATTAATTAGGATTACCTTTCTGTGGCATGGGAACAATGTAAATGTATTATTGTTTAATTTCCAAATAATTGACTGTGGGGGTGAAGCCTTGAAAGCACTAGCCATGATATCACTAGAGGAAAGAACGTGAAAACAATAAGAGAACAGTTGATAAGAAAATGACCGATGGTTGAACCCTCAACCACCCCCATGAATGGAAGCATGGTCTAGCTGCAAAAGGTCAACCCGAAATACTATAGGGTCTTGCAGACCCAGAACGGACATGGGTTTCCTTCTGACAGAAGGAACCTGATAGGAGGGATGTGCATGCAAGGCACACAAGGCAATGTAAAGAGGAGAGTGGAGAATGCGAAAAACATTCTAGAGGAGAATGAGCCGGAAGGCCACGAGCTTGATGCGGAATAAGCATCTGATAAACCTCGTCGAGACCATGACAAAGAGGGAGATCTCTGAGAGTATGCAGAGAACGAGACCTGCACAGAAGACCACGAGCTTGATGCTGAAGAAGCATATGATAAACCTTGCAAAATATGTGAAATAGAAAGGATCGATGAGAATTGGCATAAATTCCCTGGTGATATCATGGCTTGGCACGGGGGCGGATAAAGCACTAAGAATGAATGCCTTTGAGCCTATGGTTGGGTGGAAGGACTAACACCCACAGTCAATTAGTTGGCTACCACATGTAATAAATAAGTAATCTCATATCATGTGTATTTAAGTGGCAACTGTGAATTAAAGTTGAATATCCTATGAATGTTGCAGGGATGGACATGTTTGCTTAATGGTTATACTGTATCCTTTCAATTCTGCCTAATTGTGTATTTAAGAAAATAAGAAATTCTTTGGCCTGTACACGTAAATGCCTGAGTGATCCAAGTGGATATCGGTGGCCACCCACCTTTTCCAACTCGCTCAAAACAATTTTTTGGCAATTTTGGAAATTTACTATTTTTAGTAGTTTTTAACTTCCAGGGCCATTTTGAGGGCCTAAATGAAGGTTTTTTGGGATCGAGCTTCTCAATTATAGATAAAGGTTCTAATTGAGCCCCCAAAATGAATTTCCTCGACGATACCTTTCTAACGAGATATCGTGCGCCTAAAACAAAGATCGTATGCAAAAGTTACGACAACGGGAAGTTGATGTACTAATTTACCCAAACCTGCCCACATGACTTTTGACGCTTCATCTCCTAGGGTTAGGTTTTTGGATGTCTAGGGTTTTTGACATTCCGACTTATTGTAAAAATGCCTTTAGAGTCTCATTGTAATCATGTTTTTGCGAATGAGTCCAGCCGTCACATCTCTTCTTAGAGATAAGCTGCCACCATTCCAACAAGCTTGTTTTCCGCTGTATTTTACAGTTACAACTTATTTCCTTATTGAATAGAAAACCAGTTTTACTGTATCTCTGTTATTTTGTGTTAAGCATCTTTAATAATTTGTATTCATTTCGTTATGCTCATAAAATCCAAATCCGTGGTATCAGAGCGACCTTCTCCTTGTCATCTTAATGCATGTCCCCAACGAGGTCAGGGTACAAAAAATTGGGTCTCGAGCTTGTTTCTCTTGAGGACAAAAGATCTCACACACCCAATCGACCTCTCATGGCAGAAGAAAAGAAAGATGACGAGACAAGAGATCCTTTCAAAATATTTCTTGAGGAATCTCTCACGCAACAAAGGAATGAGATGATAGATAGTTTCGCGCAAATCCTTCGGTGACTACCAACAGGGGACGCATCTTCCTCGAGCGGAGGTGTCGCCCCCTTCAAGGTACAAATCAACTTCGATATTCCTATATTTGAAGGTCAGATAGACGCAGATGTTGTAGACAAGTGGTTGAATCTATTAGAAGGGTATTTTTCTGTCCATAACTTTTTGAATAGAGAAAAGATTACTTTTGCACTCCTCAAAGTCATTCCCCATGTCAAAAATTGGTGGGAAACTTTCTGTGAGCAAAATGAAACAGAGGAACCCTCATTATTTACAGTTACGGCCACCTGAGAATCCTTCAAGGATGTTATTAAGGAACAATACTACCCTGTCAGAAGTTATGACAACTTGTATACCAAATGGACCACACTGCGGCAAGAAAGAGACCAAGCAGTGCCAGAGCTCATAAATATCTTCCATACCTTGCGCACCAAGCTGTGTATCAAAGATTTAGAGCGACATCTGGTGCTCAAGTATCGTGGTGCTCTGCATAGATACATCCAAACTAAAATGGAATTTCTGGACATTTCGTCCTTAGGCACGGCTTACCGATATGCCGTCAAAATCGAGCAAAAGCTCAAACAAAAGACGCGAAAATTTGGGCCTAAGAACCCCTCACAACAAAAGCCAAAAAGGGGCGGCCCCAACCCACAGAACAAATGACAGAGCAAAGATGGACAGTATCAGGACAACCAGTCCAAGCCGCAAGCAAAGGACCTGGAAAGACAAAGAAAGATACCGGGAAGTGGTGCGACTTCCATAAGAGCCCTTGGAATAACACTGCGGACAAC
>SNQJ01S0261208.1:0-12224 GCA_010110895.2 Picea sitchensis
TTCCTTCCTCCTTTGGTGTGAGTAGCTAGGGCTTGATCATCATCTCTTGCTAGTAACGCTTCACGATTCGCTACTCTTGTTTCTTCTTGGATGCACTCTTCCCATAGACCATCAAACAATAGTTTCTTTGTTCTGGCACAAATCATTTGGATGAATGCATCCCAAGGTCTTGTGAGACCATTTAGGGCTGTCATCACAAGTTCGTCTTCGTCTATAGTATCTCTGATTGCTTCTAGTTGTTCTTTGAATTGAGATATTCTAGAGAAATATTCCTAAATAGTTTCTCCTTTCTGCATCCTTGTATTCTTCAGTTGAGTTCTTAGATTCATCTTCCGGTTTATGTTCTTTCCTTCATACAGTCTGGTCAAGGCATCAAACATTTCTTTCGGAGTCTTCTTAGATGACACATAAGGAATCGGGTGGTCTTTGATTGAATCTGCAATGATTCTTTTGGCCCTGATTGTATCATTTTGATGCTTTGCCTTTTCTGCAACATCGGCGGGTTTTGGCACTTCTTCTTTGACGAATCTTTCTAAGTCATTCTCTTCAAGAATTAGGGCAATCCTATACTTCCAGGAACGGAAGTTTTCCACTCCTTCTAGCTTGTCAACAAGTTTAACGCTTGCAGACATCTTTTACCTAGAGCTAGGAAAATGATCGAAAAATGAAAGTGCTCAAAATCAAAATCTGAACTTACCAGGAGGTGCGCTTGGCTGAGGCGAGTAGCCTAGTGTGTTTGGATCTGAGAAAATCCAACTTTTGCTCCTCCAAACTTGATCTGCAAATTTCTGGACTGGTGCTTCTGGTGCTTCTGGTTTGGATCACTTAAGAATTGCGGTGGTGCTTAAAGGGTTATACGGTTTCGTGGTACCTGCAGTACTCTGGTATACGGTACCGCGGTTTATGGTATACGGTACTGTGGAAAAGAAATGGGGTTTCCACTCGAATCCGACCCCTTCGAAAAGGTCTTGTTGAGAGTGCCAAAGTAATCTTTGGGAGGTGCAACTTTCTAGGTGGTTTTGAAATTTTGAAAAGCTTCACCATCAAAAAGCCCTAATTTGCATGCGGCTTAGCATTGACGTTTTTTCACTCTTGTGAAGATGCTTCCTTGACTTAGCTCACGATACCATGTTAATGTTTAAGCCATTATTATAGTTCTTTGCATTTCAATAGTTCTTTGCATTTCAATAGATAACAATAGCATAATACAAGACCGAAATGCACATCCACGAGAGACACAGCATTTATCACGGGAAACCCTCAAGGGGAAGAAAACTTGCAAACTTTCCTTATTATAGATAGCCAATACAATGCCAGAGATAACTCAAACTATCTGAAGATCCTCTCCCAAGGTATTGCCACTCTCTCCTTCTCTAGCTTGCGGTTCCAAAACTTGTCTCGATGAGCAAGTGAGGTTGTGTGTCTAAGTGAGCTAGCCTCCTTATTTAACAAGGCAAACGCATTATGGAAGTCTCTTCAACTGGCGGGGCGACTTCTCAAGCGGGTGGTTATAACCACCTTTAAAATATTACGGGGCCTCTTGATATTGGGGCCGACTTCTTCTTTGCCTTTTACAATTACATTGCAGCCAATGAAATCCGCGGGGATTTGGTCCTTTACAATAGCCCATCGCCAGTCAATCCACAATGGGGATTGATCCAATGAAATAATATCAAAAAACTAATAAGAATACACTTTGCAGTTACATTATTTTAACAAGATCCACGGCTTCGCTTGGTCATGTAACCAAAATTTAGATTCTGACAGTACTCCTTTAAGACACTAGTTCATAAACACGATAGTAGGATAATAACAGTTCTTGTTGTTGTCTTTAATAGTCACATACTTATTTCAAATTCAGTGATTAAATGCAAATGGTTCATACCTGAACTTACCTTGAACTTGCTTGGTCTGAAGACACACTCTGAACTTTGCAGCCTGCTATCATCTGTAGCTTCCAAATACATCTTCTGTGTATGCGGATGTATCTATTGTTCAAGTAACTTCATACTACTGTCCTTATTTGAGCCAGCTGTAACACTTGTTTATTGTCTGTGCTTTGACCCTTTTTATAGGGGTTCAATTCTTTGACCAGAGTTACTCACCATTCTTCAAAATGATCACTCTGGACGTTTTGAAGGTAAGGGATATCTGCATTGTAACCAATAATTTCTTGCAGCAAGTTTTGTTGGCAATAATGCCATGAGTGCCCAAGTTGGATAAAACTCCAAAACTTTTATCGTTAAAACCTCCAACACTAAGTGCACGTTTTCTACCTTAATACTTCCTCCTTTCTCTATTATTGTAGAGATGTATGCCTTTTAAAATGCTTCATATAAATCTTCAGAGAACAAACCATTGCATCAGGATTCAAGGTGGTTACAACATGCAGGGGTGCCAGGAAAATCCCAGTCTACAGAAGTTAAAAATATATGAGCCCGGGCCCTCACAGGGAGGGACTCAACATTACGAAGGAATGCACTAAGGTTAACTCTTAGGAGCAGAGCCAACTATTGCTGTGGCTCTTGTTAGAGTAAGGAGATTTGAGGATCCTCCCTGTTGAGACCAAGCCTGTCCCAGTACGTGACACTTCCTGCCTGGTAATCTCTGGTTAAGCAATGTGATATTCAACACTTCTGATAAAAAATACGAAATCTGCATTTGCAATATGTTGTCTCTGAAATTTGGAAATCTAAGATTTCAAAGCGAGATATTTATTTTCTAAATCTTTCTATTAGTGTAAATTTTGTTCTCGTGGTGATCTGTTCTAATGAACTACCCTCACAATCACCAGGAAAATCATTAAAAGTAATTGTGCAAAACAGTTACTGTACCAACCAGCATACTGACACATCTGGGGGCCCTAGAACGCATCTAGGAACTTATCCTGAATACAAGACCAGAGGATCAGCCAGCCATTAAGCAAAGGGTTCCCAGACATCAGGGGCCCTAGAGCATCTAGGGACTTATATCAACCACCAGGGCACATTCAGGGATCAATCAAGCTGGAGCAAGGATGAATCCAAGCACTGGGCAAGGATTCCCTGGAACAAATCCAGGGCCCTAGAGCAGATCTAGGGACTTACTGCTTGGTCCTAGACCAAAGAACCCCGATCATATATTGGGGGCCCTCACTAGGGTCTTTGCCATGGCTCTCACTGCTTGGTCTCATACTAAGAAACCCCAGGAGTGTACTGGGGGCCCTAGTCCTCAGCTAGGGTCTTATGCCATCCTCGAAGAATGGCTGTGGCTGCACCTGGTTTCAACAAGATTCTGTGCACCTGCCGAGAATTTTGAGGGTTGAGGCATGAAATCTTATGATGAAGTGTATGTTCAAAGCTGGCAGGCAGATGTATGGGAATGGTTTAGAGATTTTCCCACTGCAAATATATCTTTTTTTACTGCCTCTGTGCATGCATTTAGATCCAAATGGGGTGGATGATGAGCACCAATCTTTGCTTACAGATTTTACTAACACTATTAAAAAGGAATCTAAGACAATTTGTAAGTTTAATAGTAGGTTTTCTAAAGCATATGCACAAACCGATCCCATATTTTGAGAAAAAGAAGCTTTATGCCTTATATGTATTTTCATGTTTTTTATTCTGATTTTGGTTTCCTTTTGAGAACAACACACAAGACAATCCCTGGAAAATATTTAGAAAATACTTATATTCTTGCTGAAAGCTTCGAAATCTATCTTGGTGATAAATCTTACCGAGTTGACAATTAATGTGAAGATGGTTCTACAAATAGAGCGAACTCTCAGTGAATTGAAGAGGAACAGTGTGATGGAGTTTTGGATCTTGAGGAGGATTGTTCTTAAAGAGAGCATGATGATAGAGCAACCTTGTCTCTTGATCATGTGGAAGAAATCGTATGTGATGGTTTCTAGTATTCCCTCTTCTAATCTATTGTTCAGTGGGCATAATAAGGAATCAAAAGAGGTAGTTAAAGTTATTTAAGAGGACCTTGGACCTGAGAAAGATATGCCTCTTTCTTCAAGTAGTGTGTTTGATTGGAACTAGAAGACTTTTCCGGAATCTCTGAGCTTAGTGAAGATGTTCTTTATATTTTTTATTCCATTAAAAGAGTAGATCGAGATAAAGAAGAGGAGATGCACTTCACTAAATTGGACGACTTGGATCAGCAAGAGATTCATTGCCTTTTTCTATGATGTTGCTGGCTCAAGTAGATCCATATGCAGAGTTCCATGAAAATCCAAAAATCACTGAAGAACCATCTTATGATCGTGATAAGGAAGAAGAGGATTATGTGAAACCTTACACACCTCTTGTTGTTGACAATTGGCAGCATCTTGGAGATCCTATTTATGATGCTGATTGTGAGGAGAAAGAACCAAGTTTCCATCTTAACTCGTTGACTCTTCCTAGTTGCAGCAGATTGATCATGAGAATTGTGATCAGCATGAGATTTCTTTTTCCATTTATAAAGATAAGTTGGTTCAAGATGAACAACCTATTGAGATATTATTGCAGTTGGAAGAACAACTTTTGGTTCAAACAAAAGATGAACTTCCTCACAGTATGGCAATGATCTCACAGCCCACTTTGCTCTTTAGTATGATCCTTAGTTTGATCATTTGCTTGGATATTAGATTATATCATGATGCGGTTGAATTGAGGATGCTAGAGGTATTTCAGAGGGCAGAGTGGAAAAGTTTCAAATTTTCTTCTTTCTTCTTAATCACAGTGAGAAATCATATTATAAGTTTCAGCCATAAGATTTACTTGGTTGTTTGACAATTAAGCATATCAAGACTTTATTTTCTTCATTAGACTTCATGATTGGCTTCACTAGATATATGACTATATCCATCTTCAATGTAGGATCAATCGTTTAATTGCATGGTTGTATTGGTCATTCAAATATGTTGATCAATCATGGCAAGTCTGCTATATTTCCATGATTTAAAAAAAAGAGGATCTAAGTTTTTAAATAGATTAATGAGTTCAAATGTTCCATTTATGAGTTATTAGGTAGGTTGATTTATGTTTCATTATCTCCTTCACCTTAAGGTCACAAACCTCAATTTTGCATTGTGATCTTTTAGGTTTATTTCTAGTATTTTCTTTCATGTTTTTGTCAAATTATTTTTGGGAGATGGTGCTACGTTAGTGGGGTTTTTATGTCAAGATGTTCGAACTTCGATCTTTTGAGTTACAGGGTCATGTCTTTGTTTTATGTTGGGTCCAAAAATAAAATCATCACAAGAAATTCTTGAGTCCTATTCTGGCATGTTTGCATGGAATTATATGATGTCAAAATAGCATGGTTTGGGATCCAAAAGTTTTATGTTTGATCCCTCTGTCTGGTCAATCATGTTTCAAAGTCTGAGTTAAAAAAGTCGATTCAAGGTCTGAGAGTCAATGCTTTGAAGTTTGGAGTTTGGAGTGCAAGGGGACCTAGTTTGTTGGAGTCATATTGGGCCATGTTAGAGAGAGTTTGGGTCCTCACGCTTCGTTGGATCATTAAATGCAAGAGGACCGTTCCTCCAAGCAATTATTCATGCAGAATTTGCAGCTCCTCCCTTTAGGATCAATACCATTTTTAGAATAGTCTCCCTCTTGCATCGAGCTCGAGAATTTGCAGACTCTTCAACACGAAAGGGTCGCTACCCTTATCTTCCCAACTACTCTTCGAAGGCCATAGCCACTTCTAGTACCTCTAGTCAAGCTCATTGTTGGTTTGTGGAGGCCTCTTGTCTACTTGTTCGGTGATATCTGAATCAAATGCCTCTCCCTATTCAGTTACTCTCTTAATGCCCCACGCGAGTCCTACCGAATAAGCAATAGATGAATAGGATCATCAAAGATGACATCATCGAGAGAGAATTTATTCAAGTTACATGGATTGATCCTCCGGGTGGGCTAAACCCCAAGATAACCTTCTATGCAGAGCACTTTCTGAAATCGAGAGATGGCCTTATTGTTACATTACCCATGTTTGTGCCTTTGGATGCATGCTCTCAAGGTCCCTCTAAGTTTAGTATTGGTTCTCATCGTCTTCGAATCAAAACCAACCACCACATCACTCGGGGGGATAGTATCTACAAACTTTGCCATCTTCATGAGATTGAGAAAGAGGAGCACTTCATCTTGGTACCTCATCTATTACGAGATTAGAGGATGGTTTCACTACCATTTCAAGGAGTTCCTAAACTCTTTATCCCAATTCTTCGGTTTTTTGGACCAGGGATGCTTGGCCACATGAGGGAGGCCCTTGGGTTCAGATCTCACTTAATTTGCCCCTTTTAGCCCCATCCAAACCAAGTCCGGTCAATTTTCGATGCTTCTAGCAGATAGAGGCACCAAGAAGAAAGCAAATGGAAGCACTATATTAGACATCAAATCTATGAGACCCAGGGAGGCCACCAGCACTCTACCATCTAGATCATTGCGATCATGTCACCTCATCTGTTCGGACAAATAACATCATACCAATAGTCAAGGTACTTCATCTAGGTCTCAGTTGCGAACTTTTGCATCTAGACAGTGAGACATATCTCATACCTTATCTCCCGACTCTTCCAGATCATCCGACTAGTCATCTATCAAGAGTTTCTTCCCCTCAACCTCAAATGTTAGGAAAGTGGGCATCAGGGGATGTTGATCACCCTCCAAGCGACACATCCCCCCCCCAAAGGGCTAATGGTTCTTGGCATTCAATTCTCAATCGCACTTGCATGTATCTACATCATCGCGTTGTTTCACTTGCCCATATTGCTGGGACTTAGGTTTTTTATTCTGCTCAACATAGGATAGATTTGCTTATATCATGAATTTCCAAGAGATATTTTATTGCTCCCACTTTGTCTTCTCACAGATGTACTTAGCAATCCCATTGGCCTATTTTTGGTCATTTGTTAGACATTAATAAAAATTATCTTATCTTTTCTTATCTATCATATATGTTACCTTATTTGTGTCCTACATATATTTGCTTCATGTTGGTTGGAAGGATTTTTCATCAGTTTCCTCACAATAGATCTTCCCCCATCAACTACAACACATCTTGCTCTAAGGGTTGATTTAGAAGCTGAATACCTAGGTGACTACAAGCTTTATTGGTGGTATACCTCGCATTTGGCCAAGCTTTTCATTATTGAGTTCTAACTAAGTGATTCCTTTCATCGTTCAACTTCGTCATTCATTCATTGATAGGATTGTACTTGTATCTTGGGACCCAATGTCATTATTGGTGGGTTTCCTTGTGTGTAGTAGGGATTGGCATTAGTTGTTTTCTAACTAGATATGGTTTCTCCATGGTCCTTGATGAGTCATTGTCCCATTGTGGCGTTTAGTAAATGTTAAAAGTTACAGATTGTAGGTTGCAGTCATTTGAGCATGTCTAGCTTCCATTAAGTATATCTTTAAAGCTTGTACATGTGAAGCCTTATACATGGGGATTTCCTATGGTCCTGTCTTACAGGTCTTCTCCTTCAAGGGTTTTGGGATTCTCAGCATCCCACAAGGGTATTCATTCCCCAATTGGAGTCAAATAGCACCCAAATTGAATTTCTTCAAATAGCACCCAGATTGGATTTCTCCAAAATCCAAAATTTGGAATCATATCTTAGTTTGTTTGTGGGTACATTACCGGATTGATTTCTTGGTCAGTCCATTGAATTGGCATCAACAGTTCATGACTACCTTCCAAACTTGGCACATGGTCGCATGTTTTTGTTTTCAAGTATTGATGGTAGGATAGGCTCTTGAGCAAGCACACACATATATAGGTACATGTGATGGACAGAGATTCAATGGCTTGAGTGCCCCATACTTACAAATTCAATGCATTGTTTAGAGCAAGTATGGGAGGTTGAAAACCCACAAAAGCTATGATCAGGTTGGTTCTTGCAGTTTCTTGGAAATCATCTTTTTTCTGATTTGATCATCTTTTTGGATACCCTTTAGGGAGATGTGCATGGGGTTAGAATTTCAGGCAAATTCGAGAAGTTGTTATTTTTATGGGAATTTGATTTTTGAAACTATTATTTTTAGCAATTTCTGAGTTTGGTTCAATTGACAAAGTAATTACATATTTGAGGAGCTAGTGTTGAGTTGTCCTCTAGTTCGAGTTTTAGTTGATTCTGAGACCATGGATTTTGGTCTATTTTTAGTAGGATGACTGGACTTTTCGGTACCCAACATAATGTACAGTAGCAGTGTCAGATTTCAAGTTCTAAGCACTTCAAAATTTCAAGGACTGACAATGTTTTGGCAGGGTGGTACTTGGTGGGCCCATATATGGTTTAGTTGCTCTATGGGCCTTCATTTGACTTGACCTAGTGCGCCTTCCTTGATGAAATTCCATCCCCTTTCCTTGAGCCTTATCCATTGCTATTTTAATTAAACCTAAGACACTACTCGCTCCTTTAGAGCCACTTAATAATTTGAAATTAGTTTTACTTGGAAAGAAAAGTGGTTATTAATTATGAGATTGTTGACTTTAAGAGAGCACTCCATCTAAAGAAGCTCCTTGTTATTTTTACGATAACAAGTCTTGCTATTTTCAGCCTTGCCCTCCTTTCTAAATATGACAAATGGATATGCTATAAATATCCTCACTCCTAAACCATACATTAATGATTAGACTACTTGTAGAGGATTTTCTCTCTAAAAGGAATTGCCCTACTTCTATTCTTTAGTGTGCCGCAATATGTTTAGGTTTAAGTTATTATTGGGTTTCTTTCAATTTACTAGATAACCATAGCATAGATGGGATCAGAGAAACACAATCACAAGATACACAACATTTATCTGGGGAAACCCTCATGTGGGAGAAGAAAACCCAGCCAAAAACTTCCTTAATATAGATTAGCCAATACAATGCTGATACAATAAACCAAACACTAGAAGATATCCTCTACTAAGCAATGTGCCTCTCTCTCCTCCTTAGACAAATTTGAGTAGCGCAACTTCCTTTCAAACTTGCGCACTAGATGGTGAGTTGAGTGAGTGAACAAATGAAGCGTTGGCTTCCTTTATTTATACAATGGCGGTGTTGAAAGGTGTCTCTTACAGGAAGGGCTGACTTGTCGTCTTTAGTGGTTAAAACCACTTTAATTTACCTAAGAGAGCTGACTTCTTAATTTGCATAACACAATTAGGGTTTGACAATCCGCCAAAAGGGGATTTGGTCAATTAAATGCCAGCATGATCAATCCACAATGGGTTTGATCCAATGAATAATAAATCAATAATAAATAGAATACTCTTTGCGGTTACAATATTTTCAACGCTCCCCTTAACAAGAGGGTATTCTACAACATCATCGGAGAGAGAGGGCAGCGACATCAATAGCATCTGGAACAACATTTGTATATCTATAAATCATCGGAAGTTTTCTCATCATCAATATCATCATTCCAGTACGGAATGGCATCATCATCATGCATCAACATGGATTAGTATAACACTAATGCATCATCATCAATAACGACACCATGAGGTTGATACAACATCAACAACAACGGTATCACAGCACGAAGGATGCAGCATCATCAACCGCTGACAACATCCACGGCCACGAAGATGGAGCATCATCAACCTTCGTACTAGGCTAGAAATCTTGACACAAAGGCGGCATCTCATCAAAATCTGACAGCTAACATTACAGCTATCGGCCACGAAGATGGCATCCTGAAAACATCAACCTGAGAAGTAGAAATCTTCGTACGGTGGCATCACAACAACATCGGTACGGAAATCTTGATACGAAGGCGGCATCACAACAACATCGGCCGCAGTTGGAAATCGCCGGCACTAAGTACATCAACACTACTCCCCTTCGGCCGGGGTCTTCGAACTACATCAAGCTTATCACCGAAAGTGCTCAAACTTTACCACGAGATAGAGGCTTGGTCAGCACATGACCTTTTGTTCATCCGTGCTAACATCTCTTTGGAGCTTGTAAACCCTCTATCCACTCATATCCGCGGATGTAATGATGTCGGATCTCTATTTGTTTGACTTGTCATGGAACCACGGTTCTACATCATCTTTATGCAACTTTGGATTTATCACATAGGATCATGGTTGCTTCCATCTCTAGATGAAATAGACATGTCAACAATTTAAAACCATATGGCTTCCTGACCCAGTGACATCGCGACAATGTATTACCTTACGTCATGCTGAGAGCAATGCTGATTGCTTCCTACTCTGCCATGAATGGTTGACCCCGGTGAAACAACATCTGAAGTGCTCTTTCTATCAAAAAAAAACTTCCAGCCCAATCTAAACCAGTATAACCACTCAGTCTGAAGTCATGATCTCCATTATAAGCGAGACCAAATCTTATGGGTACCTCATCACATGTTTCGCAACAACCAGGTGAACACGTTTGGGCTCTATCGAGGAAATTGACTCAAAATGTTCCTTTGCTAAACATATATTTGGCTTTGGTGTTCATCGGATACATCAGCGATCCAATAATACGTACAATGTAGCATCGATCAAATCGGCCCGAAGTGTCGGCAGGGAGCTTCAACTTTGTTTCCATAGGTGTATTCATGGATTTTGCCTCCAACATATCAAATCTCTTCGTATTTCCAACGCATACTTCCCTTGGTTAAGGAAGATCTTCTCACGAGTTTCGACTAGACCTCAAGACCTAGAAATAATGCATTGGGCGGAGTCTTTCATCTCAAATTAAATGAGCTTCTTCTTACAATCAATTGAGATTTTCTTCTCGGTTAAGAATAAGTCATCCGCATTATAGCGACAATATAATGGGCTCATAATTCATAACCTTGAAGTAAAGGTTGGAATGCGCTACTCTTAGTAAAGCGAGCTCGTCAATATCAATCCTTCATACCAAGCTCTAGGGGCTTGCTTCTATCCGTCTGAGAGTCTTCTTCAACTTGCATACATGGGTCTTCTTATCTTCAACTTCAAACCCGCGGGTTGTTCTATACACTTCTTCTTCAATGACACCATTCCAGAAAGTTGTTTTCAAGTCCATGCAGTTGTAACTTCCACTTCATTTTTTGCTGCAAGAGATATGATGGTTAAAAGTTGAAGTGTATGGCAACTTCTGAGGCGATCTCTTAGTAGTCAATGCCTTCCTTTTGAGAAAACCACGAGCAACAAACCTTGCTTTATATTTCTCAATACTTCCATCAATGACATGTTTTATTTTGAAAATCCATTTGGAAGATACAACATCCTTGCTCTTCGGTCTGAGAGACTTCTTCCCATACATCATTCTTTATGGGAACTATTTCCCATACATCATTCTTTATAATGGATTGGTATTCTTCTGTCATGGCATCTGCCCATTCTTTCTTTTGAATAGCTTCTTCAAAGCAAGTAGGCTCCTTCTCTAAGAGATCACACATCAAAGCCATATAACTGAAGAATGGCTTGGGTTTCTTCACTTGTCTCATGGTTCCTTCGGGGGCACCATACTTCTCTCCATCTCGAATAAGTTCCCTTGCCCAGGCTAGCTTTCTCTTGTAGGAGATCGTCATCTGGGGAGGTTCTTGAGATTCTATTATGCCATGACCTTCTAGAATCTCTCATCAGGGGAAGTTATGACTTTCCTCACTGGTTCTGCAACTCTGGGAGCCACAGGTTCTTCTTCATATACTTCTTCAAGCCGGCATCTTCTTGATTTCTTGAGTGTTGCATCTTCATCAAAGGTTACATCCCTACTGATCTCAACATGATGGTAACCTGGTATATAAACTCTAAAGGCCTTGGAGACCTCACAGCATCCAACAAATATTCCCTTCTTTCCTGAAGGGTCCAGCTTGGTTTTCTTCTCTTTCGAAATATGTACAAATACTGGGCAGCCAAATATTTTGAGATGGCTTACTTCTGGCTTCTTTCCGAAGATCTCTTCAGGGGTTTTGAACCCAAGAGCACTATGGGACAATCTGTTTTGTACAGATACTGTTTTTTTTTGTTCCTTTTGCCCATAAGTGCATTGGAAGATCTTGATCATGGATCATGGTCTTTACTACTTCCATTATAATTCTATTCTTTCTTTCTGTTACACTATTTTGTTGAGGATTGTAGGGAGTGGTGAGCTCTCTCTTGATCCCGACATCTTTTTGCAAAAGTTTGCAAACTCTTTTGAGGTGTATTCTCCTCCATTATCTGACCTGAGTATCTTGATCTTTCTTTCAGAGAGATTCTCTATCAAGGCTTTGAATTCCTTGAATTTATTGAACACTTCATCTTTTGATTTCAAAA
>SNQJ01S0261209.1:0-12224 GCA_010110895.2 Picea sitchensis
ATAACGATAAAAAAAAACACAGTGCCAATATTTCTTTCATTTTACTAGAGCCTGCAAGTCCATGCTTCAAACATCTATGGATTTAAGAAGTGGATGCTCTTTTGGACAGCGTATAACTTGGAGAAAATATTACTAGCACATCCATAGTGGATGGTGAACGCGATAGGGATCACCATCTCATAATTATCTCTAGGTTCATCTATTTAATGCCACACAAACAAAATGTGTTTAAACTTCGAGGTAAACAAAAACATAACCATATATAAAACACAGTAAAATATAAATAATCATCCCTTACCTATCTCTAGGATCAACCCTATATAAAATGCAATGAAACCATATATGAAAGACAATAAAAGGCCTCACATTAAATGTTGCGTTAATTGAAAGTCATGACCATTAGTTTGTGATTAATGGCCTAATTCAGCACCATTATTAATAGAACTAAATGTGTTCACCAGACAAGAGGAAGAACGTAAAGCGTGCTCTCCTAATTATGTTTAACAGAGAAGTATATTGAAAAATAATAGACACCTTGAGAACCCTTCATTTTGTAAATGTATATGATTGATTGTCGAGTAGAGGATTAACTGGAATTGGGGCCTTATTCCTTATTTGTGTAGAATAAATTTAATAGGCAGACAGGGTAAGAAAAGGCTGAAAGACCGCCTAGTTTGTATCCAGGAGATCCCACCTGAAATTCTTCACAATGTTATGAGAAAATTAAGTATTCCCATTCAGACAAACTCAATGTAGAGCACATTGGCTGGCCACCTCCAAATGGGACAAACGTGTAGGGAGAAGTTCCAGCGCTTTTGAATTTGGATGGATCGAATTTCTCCTTTGATCATTGAAATATATTTAGATTTCCAATAAGTTGAATTCACATTCCAATAAACTTGCATGTACCTATAATAAAATTATTTGCCTATCTATTAAATCTATTAATTGTATCTATTAATTATAATCTTGAATAATCATGCACATTCAACAAAGAAATCTTCTGCGATATGAAGAAGCAAAAGGGACCTAAGTTGGAAACATTTTATTGATAAATATATATATTTTAAACTAATATGTAATATAAACCCTAATTATTAATAATTCCTAACCTCACTCATATAATATAAATATAAATGCTAATTATTCATAAATCTTAATTATTATGTATTTTTCAATTTAAAATATTGATTATGCTTTTTTTTCTTTTACAATTTAGGTAAAGCTTCTTTTATTATTTACTATTTAGGTAGGTAAAGGAGGTGATACACTAATAGACTTATTTTTTTAATCAAGTCTCTTAAAATTTTAGAGGTTTCTTAATGGGTGTACTCTAGCATAAAGGCGTTCAGAATTAACACTCATCACATCTAAATTTTTTTCATACCCATACTACTTCAAGTTTCATGGGTCTTTCCTCTAACTGAACCGTAATAAATCAAGGTACCCATACTACGTTTATGTTTTTTAAGTTTTATTGGAATATTTTTTTTGGAACTCATTTGTCTAACATAAACTATTAATGTTCATTTAATACATTCATCTCATTTAATATACAACTATTTAGAAATAGTATTTGGAAGATTGTGTCTTATACAACTATTTAGAAATAGTATTTGGAAGATTGTGTCTTGATCTAAGTGGATATTGGTGGTCACTCAAGTCTTCCAAATTTCAACTAGGTTATCTTGACACTCTTCAGTTCAACACTTTTCTCTGTAATGAGGATATTTATTTGTAATTGTAGATTTTGCAATTACGAGGCTGTCCTAAATCTCTACACAACATCCAGGTAGATATTGGTGGGCACCCACCTATTCCAACTTACTTATTTTGGAATCTTTCATGTCAGTACGTCCTTTTGTACTTCGAGGGTCGTTTTAACTTCTAAACAATGTTTCTTGGCTTTTCACACGCAAACTATAGATGGAGTGAGATATTTGACAAAATAATGAGTAGTTCTGGAAAAGACCTTTCCAACGGGCTATCACATGCCTAAAACAAAGATTGTATGCAAAAGTTACGACTCCTAGAATTTAATGTACTAACTTACCCCAACGATCCCACATGACTTTTGGTGTTTCATCTCCTAGGGTTAGGTTTTTCAATGTCTAGGTTTTTGGAATTCAAGTTTATCATAGAAAGGCCTTGAGAGCCTCATTGTAATCACCTTCTTGTGAATGAAAGTAGCGGTCCTATCTCTAAGAGATAAAGCTTCCACCATTCTAAGTGGTTTTGCACTCTTTATTTTTACAATCTCTATACATTTCTTTTATTAATAGAAATAATGTATTTTTGTACATCTATGATTCTAGAAATTTTAATAAGTATTTCATTATAATATCTCTTTTTTCATTTTATACAAATAAACCTCCTTGAATTCATACATTTCTATGTGAACAAATATTTATAACATACCATAAGCTAGACTAAGAACAACATACTTTTTTATCAATCCAATATATTAAATGAAAATTCTACAATTTCTTAGAACTATAACTAATCTAATAAAGTTAGATATACTGTGTACTAATCACAATATAGCATTTGTAAATACATTCCTTTCAAATTCCCTATACATTTTATAGAGGGCACATGGACGAAATCCTAATCATCAATAAAACAATGATCTATTATTAATGTTAAAACAAATTAAATCATTTTATAAAGCTTACATGTACATGAACCCTACTCATCAATAAACAATGATTGATTATTAATGGTGAGAAAAATTAACCGCCATAAGGAAAACACTTCAAATGATTTGAACATTTGATGTTGCATTGCTATCAAAGTTCAAGAATATAATATTATACAATATTGGGAACCCTATCATCATGCATTTACGGAGCCAACAATGATTTACAAAATTAAGCTTTACTTCATAGATTATGAATGAAAACCAGCCAATGTAAACAATTATCTTTCAGATCCTGGCGGCTGATGAAATTTGGACCTTTTGTTATTTGCTTTTTCCTGAGTAAGCACAGTAAGAACACGCCGAATTATAAATAGAGTTCGAATAAAAATATATGTTGAATTTAAGGATGCCAATGAAAGTTTAAAGCACATGCTGAATTATATCTAGCAAAGTTGAGCACGTCAATTGAAAAAAAAATACACGTCAACATATAAATAATTAATATATTTGTACTAATGAAGGATGCCAATGAAAGTTTAAAGTACATGCTGAATTATATCTAGTAAATAATTAATATATTTGTACTAATTAAGTTTAAAGTACACGCTGAATTATATCTAGTAAATAATTAATATATTTGTACTAATTAAGGATGCCAATGAAAGTTTAAAGTACATGCTGAATTATATCTAGCAAAGTTGAGCACGTCAATTAAAAAGAAATACACATCAACATATAAATAATTAATATGTTTGTACCTGAATAACTGGATGGAATGGAACTTGTCTTTGGAGATAGTGGTTATTTATTAAAGCACATGAATTATATCTAGCAAAGTTGAGCACGTCAATTGAAAAAAAAATACACGTCAACATATAAATACTAATATATTTGTACAATATTGATGCTAACCGAGTTTAAAGTACATGCTGAATTATATCTAGTAAATAATTAATATATTTGTACTAATTAAGTTTAAAGTACATGCTGAATTATATCTAGTAAATAATTAATATATTTGTACTAATTAAGGATGCCAATGAAAATTTAAAGTACATGCTGAATTATATCTAGCAAAGTTGAGCACGTCAATTAAAAAAGAAATACACATCAACATATAAATAATTAATATGTTTGTACCTGAATAACTGGATGGAATGGAACTTGTCTTTGGAGATAGTGGTTATTTATTAACCTCCTCTCTTGTGCAGCAATATGTCCAAGTTTTACATCTACTGCTTTCAGAAGCAGAAAAATATAGGGTAAAAAAAAAATTTAAAGCACATCCACGCCGCCCAGTGGACCCACTCATGGTAAAAGAATAATAGTAGAACCGGATAACTTCTATTTTTTTTTTTAAAGCATGGTAAAATAATTAAGAAGTAGTAACTAAAGTGCCATTTATGTCATTATTATGTTAATCATTTTTATTTTTTTTTATATAAAATTACATGTTTTTTCATATAAAGAAGTTAATGCTTCAAATTATATCCATTATTGAGACTATCAAGAATATTATTAGAATATGAAATTTTGTCTATTAAAAACTCATTTATAATTAAAAGTTCACACTCTGACCATTTCCAATAAATATAACTTATTAAAAGAATTGATTTTTCCATTACAGCTTACGGGGAGAAACTTAGTACTCCCATCGTGACCTGGAAAGTGGAAGAGAGCATTTCCTAAATATTATTGATGAAAATAAAACATTGCCCACATAGCAAGGGGTTTCATGTCACATGTGTCATTTGATCATGGACCATCTTGAGGAATGTCTTATGCTTAAATGGTCTTATTTCAGGGCTTTAATTAATTTTGTTTTTAATAATTTTGAATGTTTTTTTATCACCAATAATGAGACAAGTAGCACACGATAAGTTAGTCCATCACATTGATTAAGCAAATTGAAAAAAACGACAATCAACATTAAAAATTAACCAAATATTTCCAAATTAAAAAATTTAAAATAAAACATTTCTACAAAACTTTGGAAACTTTTTGCACCGGACAAATTAATAGAAATTAACTCAAGTTTGAATAATCAACTCTAAAAATAAAATCAATATTACACTTTAAATGTTTAAAATAAAAACTGTTTTATAAAAGTTTTCATTTTTTGGGTAAAGGACAAATTAATACGAATCAAAGAAGTTCGGTGGTTAACTACAAATTGTCCCTCTACAACTATTATATCTTTGTAGCTGATTACGGCATGCATTATGATGCACTACTTTTCATATCCTTTGTAGTTGATTAGGTGTGTGTATTTTATATTGATTATAATATGAGTAGATTGTAATTAGAATTGATTAAATCTATATGAACATAATTATAGTTGAAGGATTAATATTAAAAAATAAGAAAATATGAGTAGGTTGTAATTAGAATTGATAAATCTATGTGAATATAATTATAGTTGAGGGATTAATATTAGAAAATAAGAAACCTTGTGACATTTCTGGATGATTATATTGATTGACATTTGATTTTAAAATGAAACATATATGATTAATAAAGAATGAGCATAACTTAATATTTTAAAAAGCTTACTTCATAAAGCAATGGATTGAAAATAATGTTTAATAACAAAGTCAAAGAAATGTTTATTAACGAAGTCAAAAACTTTAAATTGGTAGTTAACTCTTCACTCGCCCCAAATTTAATGAGGAATTAATTCTAACCAAAACATAATTGAGTTGCCCCAATATGATATAACTAAAAAACAAAGAATATTAATCAAGAATAACCTTGGGCTTGACATTTAATAACAAGTGTATTTTTGTTTGAAGTTCATACATTCAATGTTGGAATATGTAATTCTTATTTGTTTTAATAAGAATGGAAATTATGTTTGCTAATGTATTTTGTTCTTGTTGGGTAGAGTTCATCTCTACAAGAAGTGTATGTTATTAGTTTTTAGGAGGTTGTTGAAGCTTAGTTGGATGTGAAAGATTCTTTCCAAATATATACTTCCTAAATTAGTGGGTTATTGAACATTTGCTCAAGTCAATTGAGTGTGATGAATGTAGTTTGTCTATCTTAATATAAATGTTGTTATATTTATATGTATATATTATATTAATTAAATAGAGAAAAATAAAAAAAATAGAGATTTGACTTTGCATTGTATATGGCAATAAATAGATATACATCACTATATATAGTTGGAGTGAGATCAAACTTATTCCACTTGGAGGGAGAGGTTGAGAGAACATCTCAACTTCCTCTAGCTAACCCAACCCAATACCTAAACTCTAGAATGCATCATCATGAGGCATTATCTCACATCCCCCTTTAATGTTTACATTACAAAACATAACAAAAAAGTTACAACACAAATTTTTTTGAGATCCGGCTCTACTGGTCCTCATACGCACATAAATCATCTAAGTGAACTTCATGTATTATCAGCCTTTTCTCTCTCCTCCCATTCTCTTTGAGTTACCACTTCATACAACACAAATACAACCGCTTCTCACCATCTTTGAAGTATCTATAGGATCGAAAATTCTAGGCTACATCTAAGAATAGTCTCGATATTGAAATATCTAATAATCGATCTACAAAATTCATTTTTTACACACTCACTAACACAATGATAACTCGTAACTGATTATCTTGGAGCAACAATGTACAACAAGACCTTCCATCATTTAACAGAATTGTTGACATACTCAAACTAGTTATGTTCTTGTGGCACCAAAGAAATCAAGAAATACAAGATTGAATTTTGGTTTTTTAATTCTCACAAATCTACACCTCAAATAAAAAAAAAATTCACACAACAACAACAAACCCAATCTGATATAAGATAGGTTGCTCTCAAAGATACAACACATGGCTGGAGATGGGTGCCTCATCCAAATAGAGCTTTCATCACAACATCAAGCCACAATTTACATCATCTTCAAAATAATAAATATAAGGTATGACTCACATTATTGATTTAAACCTCCTTTATAATGCCCGTGCCATGCATTGCATTCTATGATTAAATTTAATAACCATTATGGAACCATTAATTGAAATGGCTTTGTTTTTCCATAAGCAACGAATTTCCTTCTAAGGCAACAATGCATTCTTCCCACAACGATCATATTCCTCCCTGGGCTCCTTCATAGTTGGCTTCTTTAATCTACTTCAATAATTCCTTCAAACTATAGAAAAAGAACAACAGGTTTATTCAGCATAATACAAAATCTTCACCAAATGATGACTCTTCATCTACCTTCCATTGGTTTTCTTTGAATCAAGCAGATCTTCCAGAAAAATACTCCAGCGATATTACTGCATTCTATGATCCTTTTACTTGCGCCTTTATCTTCAATGTTCCTTCAACTGCAAGTACAGCCTTCCCAACGGTATTAATCAAAAGGTATAAAAATCCACTGGCTTACAATTCTATGAGATAGAAAACAAAGAACAAAAGAACACGCTTCATTAATACCTCGACTTAATTGCTTCCTTTTGTAAGGTTTATCTCTCAGCAAGAGAATTCCTTCCATGCAATGACGGCAATGGAAGAACTCATAATGCTATCGGTAGCTTAATTTATGTTTCACTAATGGATCTGCAAACTTGCAGACTTGCCATCAAATACAAACACTCAATAATTTAAACAATACACATTAAAAAAATTCAACACACTCCTACCCTACATATATACATAGGATCAGCTCTCAATTTATCTCATATTCCATCCCTTCTTGTGAGAGATTCAAGGTTGTCCTTGCTCTCATACCAATTTGGAAATGGAGAGAGCAGCTATTAAACAAATAACTCACATAAAATAATAATTTCCATTACACGCAATAAACAAAGATATATCAAGTATTTATAATTGGAGCGAAACTCCAACTTATTCCACTCTTGGAAAGAGAGGTTGAGAAAATATCTCAAATTTCCCCGGCTTCAACACACAACCCAATCCCTAAACTCTAAGATGCATCGTAATGAGGCATTATCTCTAATGTTGTTTGTCCATGATGATCCGATTGGGAGGTCAGCACGCTTTAACATGCTTGTAAACGCTATGGATCTACCTGATAGTCATAAGCATTGCGCCTTCTAATGCTTGTGTTAGTTTGGTGTGGCGCAAAGTGAGGCCTGTGAAATGATTTCCTACGGGACTTGGCAAAGATAAAGAAGTCGCAGGTTGGGCCTGCCGCATGAGGAAAGTCCCCACCTTCGCTGCCTTCCATAGCGGGAAATGGGAAGCCATATGTTTTCCTAAATCTCCTAATAAAAGTCGATAGGTTTTTGCTGCGGGAAGTGAAAGTTCCTCTGCCGGAATTATTCCACTTATCACGTCAGGATAGGTTTTTGATAAGCTAAGATAGGCTGGAGTGTGTGTTAGATACGTTTATATAACTGCTATAATCGCGGAGTTTTAGGTTAACTATCGTTGTAATAGTTCATTTCCAACTATGATCATAATCGAGTTTTAGGTTTATTTATTTTAGCTAATCGTGATCCACTTGAGCCAATCGACCGCATGCTATATATGTGACCTCCATTTGTTTGTTAAATAATGAAAACGTTTTGCGTTGTGTGAATTAATTCTTCCAATTTTATCTTTGTATCAGAAATGGAGTAATGTTGAATCACTGCAGCAAGAGCGGATAAATTTTGCCGAGAGCTAGGAGATAGCATAGCAGGTCACTCTTTCCGTTGTCGCTGAATGCCATTGATGTTGTGCCACCGTGTGCCATGGCATACCATTTGAGGCTGTAATTGATTGTCATCGCTGGGGTTGACCATTTCTACCATTGCTGAGTTGTTGCATGGAGTCTAGAGCATGGGAGGGTTGAGCCACTAATCGTGAGGTTGTTGCTGGTGCTGCAAATAGTAAGTTTTTATGGGAGAGAATTTGGTGCATGCAAAACATAAGCTCTTGTTTCATGCTGGAGCCGCTGGAAAGAGGAAGGAGTTTTATGGATTATCAAGAATTGCATGCATGGCTATGAGTATTGAATAAGATTTGCATGCGCTGGATTGTTTGAGAGTGAGGTAAAAAATTTTCTTTTAAATAAAAAAGGATATTTTGAATAGATTAAAGGAATGTGGATAAAGTAAATGCATTTGTATAAGTGAAGTTATAAATCTTTTATTAAAGTGGGTAAGAGATTTAAGGATGAAGGAAGGTGAAGCGGAAGTTAGTTTACATTATGAAGGTAATTATACTTCCAAAGGACAATGCATCAAGCGTGCAATAGATTTCTCCATGAAGCACGATTACCTCACTAAGGAGCTACCGCATCCAGAGCAAATGGCCATCGAAAAAATTTCAGCGTTTGGTATCTCGGCGTGGATAGATATATGAAGAACTACCATAAACAATTCATTGCCTCCGTGATTTCTACTTATATGTATGTGGTGTGTTTAAATTTTGTTTGTGTATGTTAGATATATTATATGAGGATTTTTATTTGTAATCAAAATGATGAAGAACTAAATATGCAATTGCATCGGACATAATTCGTGGCTTGTTGTTCTTCTGCGTTCTTCGAGCTATAAGAAAACACATGACTGGCTGAAGTCCTGCTAAAATCGTAAGATTATTGTTGTAATTTCTGCTTCCAAAGTCAAAAGCCATAAGTCATCTTTTGTTTTGTAATATGCTATTGTTCAAGTGTTTATGTAAAAATAAGAACTTGTATCTGATGTTTGTCTCAAATTTCTGCTGGCTAATGTTTTTATTGAAGTCACCTTATGTAAAGGAATTTTGAAGACATTCAATATCCAAAATGTTCTTCTATATCAAGGGATATCCAGCAAAAATCCGACCGATGAAGGCAAGTTCATAGAATGCATCAATAACTGACATATTTTCTCATGGAAGCCTTGGTGAGTCGATTTTGTCAATATTGTTGATCTTGTAAGTTATTTAATGATGGTCAGAGGCGTTTTGAGTTTAAATGTGTCGATGGAAATCTCTAAGAAGAGGGAGAAGAAAGAGCAAAAACCGTGTGATTGCAGAGGGTTTCGCTACGAAAGTGTAAGACTGCATGAGATGCATGTGATGAAAGTTCAGTGTTGTAACCTTCTTGTTATGTTTTGTAATTTGTGATTGAGATATTTGTAATGTAAGCATTAAGAGAGTGTGTTAGAGATAATGCTTATAATTGTTGTAATCGTGAGTTTCTAGGCCATCCATTATTGTTGTAATAGTTAGTTTCAACTATGACTGTTGTAACTGTGAGTTTCTAGGTTTACTATTTTTAGCTAATCAGATCCACTTGAGTCACTGATCTGCATGCTGTATATGTAACCCCCATTTGTTTGTTAAGCAATGAAAAACGTTTTGTGTTGTGTGAATTAATTCTTCCAATTTTATCTGTGTGCAGAACAAGCAAGGCGGGAACGCCTTGCGAAAAAGGTTGTGGGCATGGGAAGAAGGAGACTATATTGCAGAGTTGGGCATGGGAAGAAGGAGACCATATTCCAGAGTTCGTTGGAGTCTCGAAAGATTCGACCAAGCATATCACGCTGAGTCAGAATTGTCTCAACATGAGTATATCCCGCTCTTTTCATGCACACCATGTGTATCTGACCCATCCCTGAAGAGCTTGAGGACTTTGGCAACTCTGGATGATATACAGTGGTGACCAATCCCCATGTAATAGATACACTCACATCCTCCACTAGGATAGGCCTTAATCTCTTCCTATGTAATGGATACACTCACTACTAGACATCCTCCACTAGCATAGACCTTAATCTTCGTACAAGAGAAAAGGTTATTTTGGGTAAGAAGGGTTTGTTTGGCCTGATGCATAATATTATGCAAAAGAGAAATTATTTCCCTGCATTTTGGCTGCAATATGGGAATGGTCGGGGAAGTCACCTTGTTTTTTGGATTATCAGGTACTGGTAAGACCACTCTGTCAACATACCACAACAGGCTCCTGATCAGAGATGATGAACACTGTTGGAGTGAAAATGGTGTGGCTAATGTTGAAGGAGGTTGTTCTCTAGAATTCATAAATCTCTCGAGGAAAAAGTAGTGTGACATCTTGAAAACCATTAACTTCGACACTATGTTGGAAAACATGGTATTTTATGAGCAGGCCAGTTTAGTCGTATATATTCAAGTGTTGGATTGTATTCTTGAAATCCAGGTTAAAATTACAATGTGGTCCAAGAGTAATGTTTATTGTTAGTGATGGCTATTGAAATCCATTGTATGATTTGTTGAGGTATGAATCGAGTTGAAAGAATTCTGAGTTCTTTTAATTACTAATGCATGCTGGTGGTAATGGTGCTATAGAAAATGTCTTGGAATTAAATTCTTACAAACATATTGAGCCTAGCCAACTTAATATGAAGTGTAATGGTTTTTTACAATTGGGTATTCTAAAAAATCTTTAAGGAAATCCAACATAATGAGGGGAAATCCAATACAATGATAATGACAAGACAAAGATTACAAAGTCTATATGAAAAGACAAGCAATGTTGATGAGATGAGAATTATGTCACTGAGTTTATATATTGAGCATATGTAATATGATTGCTACAAAGAAGTGATGGTAACCGTAAATCATTTTTGGATGCTTGTTGTACCTAAATTAATAATGTATATGTGTTTTTGAGAAATAAGGGGTGTATATCAGTTGAACTTGACACCCCAAAGGTGTTAAATATATTGTACTCTCAACAGTATGACCGTACACTGCCAGCTGTACTGGACAGTTGTACTTTCTATTTCTGTCTTGCTTGAGCATATATAGCTCAACCATCTTACATTGTAATGGTCTTCTGAATCTCTTCAGTTTTGTTCTGTACTTCTTCATACATTTGAATATACTATTCTTTTCTCTCTTCATTTCTCTGTCTTTCACAATTTATCATGGTATCAGAGCTACAGGTGTAAGACTCTTCACACAGTCCGGAGAGCCACACGATCCACACAGTATAGAGCTTCACGGATCTTGAGAGCACGCGTCACAGACTTTTCACAAGGTTTGGAAAGCTATCTGCAATACTCTTTAAAGATCGTCATGAGAAGCTAGCGGAGGAAGCAGAGAACGCAGAAGAAGAAACTTGCACAATTTTCTCAAAGAACCGTCAAAGACTGACGCAGAAGAGTTGCAGAACGAAAGAAGTTTAAAGAACTTGAATATTTCGCTTCAATTCGTTAAAGATTCAAGCAGAAGGATGAATCGTTTAAAGATTTTTGAAAATAGCTCAAATCTGTCAAAGATTGTAGCAGATCACGAATAAATCGTGAAATTCTTTCAAATCTTTGAAAGATTCACGAATCTTTCTTCCACAGGTGTAAAGAACGCATCTCAGGTGCAAAGAACAGCCATTGAAGCCGTGCAATTCGTCCTGCAAACGGTTCCAAGGCGGGAAACCAGACCAGAAGGGACGAGGAGAGCACCGAAAAAGGCGAAAGAATTTCAGCCGTCAGATCTTGATCACAGGCCCGACAGTCGTTAGATCAGCAAGAAGTTGCACGACGATTAGTCGTGTGGAGCGCACAGGAGGTTTTTTCACTTGAGAAATCCCGACGTCATCTTGACCGTTCATCAAGAGACACGTGGCGAGATCCTATTCCATCGTAAAATCGGGAATCG
>SNQJ01S0261210.1:0-12224 GCA_010110895.2 Picea sitchensis
CTATCCTAACCTATCCTAACCTATCCTAGCCTACTCTACCTAGACTAGCCTAGCATAGCCTAGGCTAGCATAGCCTATCCTAGCCTATCCTAACCTATCCTAACCTATCCTAAATTATCCTAGTCTACTCTACCTAGACTAGCCTAGACTAGCCCTTCCTATCCTAAACTATCCTAAAATATCCTAACCTATCCTAGCCTATCCTAACCTATCCTAGCCTACCCTAACCTATCCTAGCCTACTCTACCTAGACTAGCCTAGACTATCCTAAACTATCCTAACCTATGACTATCCTAGCCTATCCTAGCCTACTCTACCTAGACTAGCCTAGCCTATCCTAACCTAACCTAATCTATGCTAGCCTGTCCTAACCTATGCTAGCTTAGCCTATCCTAACCTATCCTAGCCTATCCTTAACTATCCTAACCTATCCTAGCCTACTCTCTCTAGACTAGTGTAGCCTATCCTAACCTATCCTAACCTATCCTAGCCTATACTAACCTAACCTATCCTAGCTTACTCTACCTAGACTAGCCTAGCCTATCCTAGCCTATTCTGACCTATCCTAGCCTATTCTAACCTATCCTAACCTATCCTAGCCTACCCTAACCTATCCTAGCCTACTCTACCTAGACTAGCCTAGACTATCCTAACCTATCCTAACCTATGCCTAACCTAGCCTATCGTAGCCTATCCTAGCCTATCCTAACTTATCCTAACCTATAAAGCGTACACTACCTAGACTATCCTAGCCTATCCTAGCCTATCCTAAACTATCCTTGCCTACCCTAAACTATCCTAGCCTATCCTAACCTATCCTATCCTAGCCTATCGTAACCTATACTAGCCTATCCTAACCTATCCTTACCTATCCTAGACTACTCTACCTAGACTAGCCTAGCCTATCCTCACCTATCCTAGCCTACTCTACATAGACTAGCCTAGCCTATCCTAACCTATCCTAGACTATACTAACCTATCCCAGCATTTCCTATCCTAACCTATCCTAGCCTATCCTAACCTATCCTAACCTATCCTAGCCTACTCTACCTAGACTAGCCTAACGTATCCTAACTTATCCTAACTTATCCTAGCCTATCGTAACCTCTCCTAACCTATCCTAACCTATCCTAGCCTACTCTACCTAGACTAGCCTAGCCTATCCTAGCCTATACTAACCTATCCTATCCTAGCCTATCCTAACCTAACCTATCATAGCCTACTCTACCTAAACTAATCTAGCCTAGCCTAGCCTATCCTAGCCTATCCTGACCAATCCTAGCCTATCATAACCTATCCTAACCTATCCTAGCCTACTCTAAGTGGACTAGCCTAACCTATCCTAACCTATCCTAACCTATCCTAGCCTAGCCTAGCCTATCCTAACCTATCCTAGCCTATCCTAGCCTATCCTAACCTATCATATCCTATCCTAACCTATCCTAGCCTACGCTACGTAGACTAGCCTAACCTATCCTAACTTATCCTAACCTATCCTTGCCGAACCAAAGCTATCCTAGCCTATCCTAACCTATCCTAGCCTACTCTACCTAGCCTAGCCATTCCTAACCTATCCTAACCTATCCTAGCCTATCCTAACCTATCCTAACATATCCAAGCCTACTCTACCTAGACTAGTCTAGCCTAGCCTAGCCTATCCTAGCCTATCCTACCGTATCCAAACCTATCCTAGCCTATCCTAAACTAGCTTAGCCTATCCTAAACTATCTTAGCCTGTCCTAAACTATCCAAGCCTACTCTACCTAGCCTAGCCTAGCCTAGCCTAGCCTATCCTAGCCTATCCTAACGTATCCAAACCTATCCTAGCCTATCCTAAACTATCTTAGCCTATCATAACCTAGACTAGCCTAGCCTATCCTAACAAATTCTGACCTATCCTAGCCTATCCTAACCTATCCTAGCCTACTCTACCTAGACTAGCCTAGACTATCCTAACCTATCCTAACCTATCCTAACCTAGACTAGCCTAGCCTATCCTGGCCTATCCTAGCCTAGCCTATACTAGCCTATCTTAACGTATCCTAACCTATCCTAGCCTATCCTAACCTATCCTGGCGTATCCTAACCTATCCTAGCATACTCTACCTAGAATAGCCTAGCCTATGCTATCTGATCCTAACCTATCCTAGCTTATCCTAACCTATCCTATCCTGGCCTATCCTAACCTATCCTAGCCTATCCTACCCAATCCTAGCCTACACTACCTAGACTAGCCTAGCCTATCCTAACCTATCCTAACCTATCCTAGCCTATCCTAACCTATCCTTGCATATCCTATCCTAATCTTTCCTAGCCTAGCCTGACCTATCCTAACCTATCCAAGCCTACTCTACCTAGACTAGCCTAGCCTACCCTAGGCTATCCTAACCTATCCTAGCCCATCCTGACCTATCCTAACCTATTCTAACCTATCCTAACATATCATAGGCTACTCTACCTAGCCTATCCTATCCTATTCTACCCTATCCTAACCTATCCTAACCTATCCCAACCTACTTTACCTAGACTAGCCCATCCTAGCCTATCCTACCCTATTATAGCCTATCCTAGCCTATCCTAACCTATCCTAACCTATCCTAGCCTACTCTACCTAGACTAGCCTAGCCTATCCTAACCTATCCTAGCCTACTGTACCTAGACTAGCATAGCCTATCCTAACCTATCCTAGACTATACTAACCTATCCTAGCCTTGCCTATCCTAACCTATCCTAGCCTATCCTAACCTATTCTAACCTATCCTAGCCTACTCTACCTACACTAGCCTAACGTATCCTAACTTATCCTAACCTATCCTAGCCTATCGTAATCTATCCTAGCCTATCCTAACCTATCCTAGACTACTCTACCTAGACTAGCCTAGCCTATCCTAACATATCCTAACCTATCCTAGCCTATCCTAACCTATCCTATCCTATCCTATCCTAACCTAACCTATCATAGCCTACTCTACCTAAACTAGCCTAGCCTAGCCTAGCCTATCCTAGCCTATCCTGACCTATCCTACCCTATCATAACCTATCCTTACCTATCCTAGCCTACTCTAAGTAGACTAGCCTAACCTATACTAACCTATCATAGCCTATCCTATCCTATCCTGGCCTACTCTACCTAGCCTAGCCTAGCCTATCCTAACCTATCCTAACATATCCTAGCCTATCCTAGCCTATCCTAACCTATCCTAGCGTATCCTAACCTATCTGAGCCTACTCTACCTAGACTATCCTAGCCTATCGTAGCCTATCCTAGCCTATCCTAACATATCCTAACCTATACTAGCCTACTCTACGTAGACTAGCCTAGCCTATCCTAGCCTATCCTAGCCTATCCTAGACTACTCTACCTTGACTAGCCTAGCGTAGCCTAGCCTATCCTAACCTAACCTAACCTAAACTATCCTAGCCTACTCTACCTAGACTAGCCTAGCCTAGCCTAGCATATCCTAGCATATCCTAACCTATCCTAACCTATCCTAGCCTATCCTAGCCTATCCTAACCTTTCCTAACCTATCCTAGCCTACTCTACCTAGACTAGCCTACCCTAGCCTAGCCTATCCTAGCCTAGACTATCCTAACCTATCCTAACCTATCCAAGCCTATCCTAACCTATCTGAGCTTATCCTAGCCTACTCTACCTAGACTAGCCTAGCGTAGTCTAGCCTATCCTAGCCTATACTAACCTATGCTCACCTATCCTAACCTATCCAAACCTATCCTAGCCTATCCTAGCTTATCTTAACCTATCCTAGCCTAATCTACCTAGACTGGCCTAACCTAGCCTAGAGTATCGTAGCCTATCCTAGCCTATTGTAGCCTATCGTAGCCTATCCTAACCTATCCTGACCTATACTAGCCTGCTCTACGTACACTAGCCTAGCCTATCCTAGCCTATCCTAAACTATCCTCACCTATCCTAACCTATCCTAACCTATCCTAGCCTAGTTTACCTAGACTAGCCTAGCCTATCTTAGCCTATCCTAACCTATCCTAGCCTATCCTAGCCTATCCTAACCTATCCTAGCCTACTCCACCTAACCTATCCCAGCCTATCCTAGCCTATCCTAACCTATCCTAACCTATCCTGAACTATCCTAACCTATCATAGCCTATCCTAGCCTACTTTACCTAGTCTATCCTAGCGTAGCCTAGCCCATCCTAGCCTATCCTAACCTATCCTATCCTATCCTAGCCTATCCTAACCTATCCTAGCCTACTCTACCTAGGCGAGCGTAGCCTATCGAAGCCTACTCTACCTAGACTAGCCTAGCCTATCCTAACTATCCTAACCTATCCTAGCCTATCCTAACCTATCCTAGCCTTGCCTATCCTAACCTATCCTAGCCTACTCTACAAAGACTATCCTAACCTATCCTAACCTATCCTAACCTATCCTAGCCTTGCCTATCCTAACCTATCATAGTCTTTCTTAGACTACTCTACCTGAACTAGCCTAGCCTATCCTAGCCTATCCTAGCCTAGCGTTGCCTACCCTATCCTAGCCTATCCTTGCCTATCCTAACCTATCCTAACCTATCCTAGCCTATCCTAACCTATCCTAACCTATCCTAGCCTACTCTACCTATACTAGCCTCGCCTAGCCTAGCCTATCCTAGCCTATCCTAACCTAACCTAGCCTATCCTAACCTATCCTAAACTATCCTAGTCTACTCTACATAGACTAGCCTGGCCTAGCCTAGCCTATCCTAACCTATCTTAACATATCCTAACCTATCCTAACCTATCCTAGCCTATCCTAACCTATCCTAGCCTACTCTACCTAGACTAGCCTAGCCTATCCTAACGTATCCTAACCTATGCTAGCCTTTCCTAACCTATCCTAGCTTAGCCTATGCTAACCTATCCTAGCCTATCCTTAACTATCCTAACCTATCCTAGCCTACTCTATCTAGACTAGCGTAGCCTATCCTAACCTATCCTAACCTATCTTAGCCTATCCTAACCTAACCTATCCTAGCTTACTCTACCTAGACTAGCCTAGCCTATCCTAGCTAATTCTGACCTATCCTAGCCTATCCTAACCTATCATAACATATCCTAGCCAGGCCTATCCTAACCTTTCCTAGCCTATACTAACCTATTCTAGCCTACTCTACCAAGATTAGCCTAGCCTATCCTAACCTTTCCTAACCTATCCTAGAATTTCCTAACTTATCCTAGACTAGCCTATCCTAGCCTATCCTAACCTATCCTGGCCTACTCTACCTAAACTAGCCTAACCTATCCTAACCTATCCTCACCTATCCTAGGCTATCTTAACCTATCCTAACCTATCCTAACTTATTCTAACCAGTCCTAGCCTACTCTACCTAGACCAGCCTAGCCTAGCCTAGCCTATCCTAGCCTATCCTAACCTATCTTTGCCTATACTAACCAATCCTAACCTATCCTACCCTACTGTACCTAGACTAGCCTAGCCTTGCGTAGCCTGTCATAGCCTATCATAGCCTATCCTAACCTATCCTAACCTATCCTAGCCTTCTTTACCTAGACTAGCCCAGCCTATCCTAGCCTATCCTAACCTATCCTAGCATACTCTACCTAGACTAGCCTAGCCTATCCTAACCTATTCTAGCCTATCATAACCTATCTTAGCCTATCCTAGCCTACTCTACCTAGACTATCCTAACCTATCCTAGCCTATCCTAATCTATCCTAACCTACTCTACCTAGCCTAACATAGCCTAGCTTAGCTTATCCTAGCCTATCCTTGCCTATCCTAACCTTTCCTAGACTATCCTAACCTATCTTAGTCTATCCTCACATATCCTAGCCTATCCTAACCTATCTTAGCCTACTCTACCTAGACTAGCCTAGCCTATCCTAACCTATCCTAACCTATCCTAGCCTACTCTACCTAGACTAGCCTAGCATAGCCTAGCCAATACTAGCCTATCTTAACCTATCCTCACCTATCCTAGCCTATCCTAACCTATCCTAGCCTATCCTAGCTTATCCTAACCTATCCTAGCCAACTCTAACTAGACTAGCCTAGCCAAGCCTAACCTATCGTAGTTTATCCTAGCCTATACTAACTTATCTTAACCTATAAATCCTTCTCTACCTAGACTAGCCTAGACTATCTTAGCCTATCCTAAACTATCCCAGCCTATCCTAGCCTACTCTACCTAGACTACCCTATCCTAGCCTAACCTATCATAACCTATCCTAGCCTATCCTAACCTATCCTAGCCTACTCTACCTAGACTAGCGTAGCCTAGCCTACCCTATCTTAGCCTATCCCAACCTATCCTATCCTATCCTAACCTATCCTAGCCTACTCTACCTACACTAGCCTAGCATAGCCTAGCCTAGCATAGCCTATCCTAGCCTATCCTAACCTATCCTAACCTATCCTAAATTATCCTAGTCTACTCTACCTAGACTAGCCTAGACTAGCCCTTCCTATCCTAAACTATCCTAGCCTATCCTAACCTATCCTAGCCTACCCTAACCTATCCTAGCCTACTCTACCTAGACTATCCTAGACTATCCTAACCTATCCTAACCTATGCCTAACCTAGCCTATCGTGGCCTATCGTAGCCTATCCTAACTTATCCTAACTTATAAAGCCTACACTACCTAGACTATCCTAGCCTATCCTAGCCTATCCTAAACTATCCTAGCCTACCCTAAACTATCCTAGCCTATCCAAACCTATCCTATCCTAGCCTATCATAACCTATCCTAGCCTATCCTAACCTATCCTTACCTATCCTAGCCTACTCTACCTAGACTAGCCTAGCCTATCCTAAATTATCCTAGCCTACTCTACCTAAACTAGCCTAGCCTATCCTAAGCTATCCTAGACTATACTAACCTATCCCATCATTGCCTATCCTAACCTATCCTAGCCTATCATAACCTATCCTAACCTATCCTAGCCTACTCTAACTAGACTAGCCTAACGTATCCTAACTTATTCTAACTTATCCTAGACTATCGTAACCTATCCTAGCCTATCCTAACCTATCCTAGCCTACTCTACCTAGACTAGCCTAGCCTATCCTAACCTATCCTAACCTATCCTAGCCTATACTAACCTATCCTAGCCTAGCCTATCCTAACCTAACCTCTTATAGCCTACTCTACCTAAACTAGTCTAGCCTAGCCTAGCCTATCCTAGCCTATTCTGACCTATCCTAGCCTATCATAACCTATCCTAACCTATCCTAGCCTACTCTAATTAGACTAGCCTAACCTATCCTAACCTATCCTAACCTATCATAGCTTAGCCTAGCCTATCCTAACCTATCCTAGCCTATCCTAGCCTATCCTAACCTATCATATCCTATCCTAACCTATTCTAGCCTACTCTACGTAGACTAGCCTAACCTATCCTAACTTATCCTAACCTATCCTTACCGAACCAAAGCTATCCTAGCCTATCCTAACCTATCCTAGCCTACTCTACCTAGCCTAGCCTATCCTAACCTATCCTAACCTATCCTAGCCTATCCTAACCTATCCTAACATATCCAAGCCTACTCTACCTAGACTAGTCTAGCCTAGCCTAGCCTATCCTAGCCTATCCTAACGTATCCAAACCTATCCTAGCCTATCCTAAACTATCTTAGCCTATCATAACATATCCTAGCCTATTGTACCTAGACTAGCCTAGCCTATCCTATCCTATCCTAACCTATCCTACCCTATCCTGACCTATCCTAGCCAGGACTATCATAAACTATCCTATCCTACTCTACCTAGACTAGCCTAGCCCATCATAACCTATCCTAACCTATCCTAGCCTATCCTATCCTAATCTATCCTAGCCTATCCTAACCTATCCTATAGTATCCTAGCCTACTATACCTAGACTAGCCTAGCCTAGCCGAGCCTATCCTAGCCTATCCTAACCTATCCTAGCCTATCCTAGCCTATCCTAAACTATCCTACCCTACTCTTCCTAAACTAGCCTAGCCTAGCCTAACCTATCCTAACCTATCCTAGACTACTCTACCTAGACTATCCTAGCCCATCTTAACCTATCCTAACCTATCCTATCCTATCCTAACATATTCTAGCCTATCCTAGCCTATCCTAACCTATCCTAGCCTACTCTACCTCCCTAGCCTAGCCTAGCCTAGCCTATCATAGCCTATCTTAGCCTATCCTAACCTATCCTAGCCTATCCTAGCCTACTCTACCTAAACTAGCTTAACCTAGCCTAGCTTATCCTAGCCAACCCTAACCTATCCAACCCATCCTAGCCTACTTTACCTAGACTAAACTAGCCTAGCCTAGCATATCCTAGCCTATCCTAACCTATCCTAGCCTACTCTACCTAGACTAGCCTAGCCTATCCTAACCTATCCTATCCTAGAATATCCTAACCTATGCTAGCCTATCCTAGCTTATCCTAACCTATCCTAGCCTACTCTACCTAGACAAGCCTGGCCTAGCCTAGCCTATCCTAGCCGATCCTATCCTATCCTAACCTATAATAACCTACTCTACCTAGACCAGCCTAGCCTATCCTATCCTATCCTAACCTATCCTAGCCTATCGTAACCTATCCTAGCCAACTCTACCTATACTAGCCTAGCCTATCCTAACCTATCTTAGCCTATCCTAGCCTATCCTAACCTATCCTAACCTATCCTTGCCGACTCTACCTAGACTAGCCTAGCATAGGCTAGCCTATCCTAGCTTATCCTAACCTATCCTAACCTATCCCAGCCTATCCTAACCTATCATAACCTATCCTAGCCTACTCTACCCAGACTAGCCTATCCTAGCGTAGCCTAGCCTAGCCTATCCTAACCTATCCTAGCTTATCCTAATCTATCTTAACCTATCCTAGCCTATCCTAGCCTATCCTAACCTATCCCAACCTATCCTAGCCTACTCTACCTAGACTAGCCTATCCTAACCTATCCTAACCTATCCTAGACTATCCTAACCTAACCTAACCTATCCTAGCCTACTCTAAGTAGACTAGCCTAACCTATCATAAACTATCCTAGCCTATCCTAACCTATCCTAGCCTAGCCTATCCTAACCTATCCTAACCTATCATAGCCTACTCTACCTAGACTAGCCTAGCCTGTCCTAACCTATCCTAACCTATCCTTGCCGATCCTAACCTATCATAGCCTATCCTAACCTATCCTAACCTATCCTAGCCTACTCTACCTAGCCAAGCCTACTCTAGCCTATCCTATCTTAGCCTATCCTAACCTATCCTAGCCTATCCTAGCCTGGCCTATCCTAACTTATGCTAGCCTATCCTAACATATCCTAGCCTACTCTAGCTAGAATAGCCTAGCCTATCCTATCCTCTCCTAACCTATCCTATCCTAGCCTATCCTAACCTATCCTAGCGTAGCCTATGGTAGCCTATCCTAAGATATCCTAACCTATCCTAGCCTATCCTAACCTATCCTAGCATATCCTAGCCTACTCTACCTAAACTAGCCTAGCCTATCCTATCTTATCCTAACCTATCCTAGCCTATCGTAACCTATCCTAGCCTAGCCTATCCTAACTTATGCTAGCCTATCCTAACCTATCCTAGCCTACTCTACCTAGACTAGCCTAGCCTATCCTATCCTCTCCTAACCTATCCTAGCCTATCCTATCCTAATCTATCCTAGCCTATCCTAACCTATCCTAAACTATCCTAGACTAATCTACCTAGACTAGCCTAGCCTATCCTAGCCTATCCTAACCTATCCTAGCCTATACTAACCTATCCTAACCTATACTAGCATACTCTACCTAAACTATCATAGCCTAGCCTAGCCTATCCAAGCCCATCCTACCCTATCCTAACCTCTCCTAGCCTACTCTACCTAGACTATACTATCCTATCCTAACCTATCCAAAACTATCTTGGCCTATCCTAACCTGTCCTAGCCTATCCTAACATATCCTAACCTATCGTAGCCTACTCTACCTAGACTAGCCTAGAATAGCCTAGCCAATCCTAAGAAATCTTAGCCTATCCTAACCTATCCTAGCCTATCCTAACCTATCCTAGCCTATCCTTGCCTCCTCTACCTAGACTAGCCTAGCCTAGCCTAGCCTTGCCTAGCAGTCCTGGCCTATCCTAACCTATCCTAGCCTATCCTAACCCCTCCTAGCCTACTTTACCTAGACTAGCCTAGCCTAGCCTAGCCTAGCCTGTCCTAGGCTATCCTAGCCTATCCGAACCTATCCTAGCCTACTCTACCTAGACTAGCCTAGCCTATCCTAACTATCCTAACCTATCCTAGCCTATCCTAGCCTTGCCTATCCTAACCTATCCTAGCCTATCCTAAGCTATCCTAGCCTACTCTACAAAGACTATCCTAGCCCATCCTAACCTATCCGAGCCTATCCTAGCTTATCCTAACCTATCCGAGCCTAGCCTATCTTAGCCTATCCTGCCCTATCCTAGCCTATCCTAACCTATCATAGTCTATCTTAGACTACTCTACCTAAACTAGCCTAGCCTATCCTAGCCTATCCTAGCCTAGCGTTGCCTACCCTATCCTAGTCTATCCTTGCCTATCCTAACCTATCCTAGCCTATCCTAACCTATCCTAACCTAACCTAGCCTACTCTACCTATACTAGCCTAGCCTAGCCTAGCCTATCCTAGCCTATCCTAACCTATCCTAGCCTAACCTAACCTACCCTAAACTATCCTAGTCTACTCTACATAGACTAGCCTGGCCTAGCCTAGCCTATCCTAACCTATCTTAACATATCTTAACATATCCTAACCTATCCTAGCCTATCCTAACCTATCCTAGCCTACTCTACCTAGACTAGCCTAGCCTATCCTAACCTATCCTGACCTATGCTAGCCTATCCTAACCTATCCTAGCGTAGCCTATCCTAACCTATCCTAGCCTATCCTTAACTATCCTAACCTATCCTAGCCTACTCTATCTAGACTAGCGTAGCCTATCCTAACCTATCATAACCTATCCTAGCCTATACTAACCTAACCATTCCTAGCTTACTCTACCTAGACTAGCCTAGCCTATTCTAGCCTATTCTGACCTATCCTAGCCTACACTAACCTATCCTAACATATCCTAGCCAGGCCTATCCTAACCTTTCCTAGCCTATCATAACCTATTCTAGTCTACTCCAACTATATTAGCCTAGCCTATCCTAACCTTTCCTAACCTATCCTAGCCAATCCTAACTTATCCTAGACTAGCCTATCCTGGCCTATCCTAACCTATCCTCACCTATCCTAGGTTATCATAACCTATCCTAGCCTATCCTAACCTATCCTAACCTGTCCCAGCCTACTCTACCTAGACCAGCCTAGCCTTGCCTAGCCTATCCTAGCGTATCCTAACCTATCTTTGCCTATACTAACCAATCCTAACCTATCCTACCCTACTATACCTAGACTAGCCTAGCCTAGCGTAGCCTATCATAGCCTATTATAGCCTATCCTAACCTATCCTAACCTATCCTAGCCTTCTTTACCTAGACTAGCCTAGCCTATCCTAGCCTATACTAACCTATCCTAGCCTATCCTAGCTTACTCTACCTAGACTAGCCTAGCCTATCCTAACCTATTCTAGCCTATCCTAACCTATCCTAGCCTATCCTAGCCTACTCTACCTAGTCTATCCTAACCTATCCTAGCCTATCCTAATCTATCCTAACCTACTCTACCTAAACCTAACATATCCTAGCCTAGCTTATCCTAGCCTATCCTTGCCTATCCTAACCTTTCCTAGCCTATCCTAACCTATCTTAGTCTATCTTAACATATCCAAGCCTATCCTAACCTATCCTAGCCTACTCTACCTAGACTAGCCTAGCCTATCCTAACCTATCCTAACCTATCCTAGCCTATCCTAGCCTACTCTACCTAGACTAGCCTAGCGTAGCCTAGCCTATACTAGCCTATCTTAACCTATCCTCACCTATCCTAGCCTATCCTAACCTATCCTAGCCTATCCTAGCTTATCCTAACCTAGCCTAGCCAACTCTACCTAGACTAGCCTAGCCTAGCCTAACCTATCCTAGCCTATCCTAGCCTATCCTAACTTATCCTAACCTATAAATCCTTCTCTACCTAGACTAGCCTAGATTGTCCTAGCCTATCCTAAACTATCCCAGCCTATCCTAGCCTACTCTACCTAGACTACCCTATCCTAGCCTAAACTATCCTAACCTATCCTAGCCTATCGTAACCTATCCTAGCCTACTCTACGTAGACTAGCCTAGC
>SNQJ01S0261211.1:1174-12224 GCA_010110895.2 Picea sitchensis
AGAAAGCTAATCAAAAACACCGAACAATCACATATAGCTTTCATATCCATGCTGGAACCCAAGAATTTTAATGAAGCTAGCAAAGATGACCATTGGGTTAAAGAAATGAATGATGAACTTGATCAGATTGAGAAAAACAATACATGGGAGATGGTTCATAGACCTGAAGGTAAAAATGTCATTGACTCCAAATGGATCTTTAAGAATAAATTGAATGAGCAGGGACAAGTTGTCAGGAACAAAGCAAGATTGGTCTGTAAAGGCTATGCTCAGATAGAAGGACTAGATTTTGATGAAACATTTTCTCCCGTAGAAAGATTAGAAGCTATCAGAATGTTTCTTGCCTATGCTTGNAAGTGAAGAAGTCTATATGGAACAACCAGAGGGTTTCGAACTGTCTGATAATCCTGACTTAGTATGAAAGCTGAAGAAATATTTATATGGGTTAAAACAAGCCCCTTGAGCTTTGTATCATAGATTGGATACATATCTCAAAGACAAAGGGTTCAAGAGAATAATAGTTGATAACAATCTGTATATCAAAACAGAGGATAATGATCTTCTCATCGTATTGGTCTATGTAGATGAAATCATATTCGGATGTAATAAGGATTCATTGGTACAATGGTTTTGTTCTTCCATGGAGTCTGAGTTGGAAATGTCTATGATAGGTGAACTGCCATTTTTTATTGGTCTGCAAATTACTCAGAGGTCTGAAGGGATGTTCATTTCTCAAGAAAAATATCTAAGATAAATGTTGAAAATATTTCAAATGGAAGACTCTAAACCTGTGGGCACACCTATGGTTACTGGATGCAAATTAAGTAAGGATGATGACTCACCTGATTTTGATCAAAGTTCATATAGATCAATGATCGGTAGCCTGTTGTACATCACAACATCTCACGCAGACATAATGCATGTTGTTGGAATGGTAGGAAGATATCAGTCTGCACCTAAACAGAGTCATTTTCTAGCTGTCAAAAAGATATTCAGGTATTTGAAAGAAACAATGAATTATGGTCGGTGGTATCCTAGAAATTAGAATTTTCAGTTAACTGCTTATTCTGATGCAGATTGGGCAAACTGTGTTGATGAGAAAAAAAGCACCAATGGAGGAGCATTCTTTCTGGGTGACTCATTAGTAGCATGTCTTAGTAAAAAGCAAGGTTCCATTTATTTATCAACTATAGAGGCAGAGTACATTGCTGCTGCTACCTGTTGCACTCAGATATTATGGATGATTCAAACACTTGTAGACTTGGAGGTAAAATACGTTGCACCGATCCCAATCCATTATGATAACACTAGTGCCATCAGTGTGTCCAAGAATCCTGTATTCCACTCCAAGACCAAGCATATTCCCATAAAATACCATTTTCTGAGAGATCAGGTCACCAATCAGATTGTTCAAGTCCATTACATTCCGACCACAGAACAAATTGCAGACTTCCTTACTAAACCCCTAGCCAAGACACCATTTGAATATCTCCGACAGAAGCTGGGTGTCATCCCATCTCACATCTAAGAATGTCCATCCAGTTACGGGGAGTTTGTATTGGTTGAACATATGATACCTTCTAAACATACTGCAACAGCTCAGGGGGAGTGTGTTTTCTTTGACATTGATGTCAAAGGGGGAGAAAAGGAGTGGTCCGGACCGGATGCTACAGTTGGAGGTCCAAACAGATGAGCGCAACCGTTTAGGGTTGCCATCAATGCCAAAGGGGGAGATTGTTGGCATGTTTACAAGAAGAGCATGCTTGTCATTGATGGAAAGAACAACAACAACGATGATAAATAGGTAGACAAGGAATATCAACAGACAGACAGACAAGGAAGAACAACAACGATCGAAAGGCAAGATCGAAGTGTTGATTCGACTCCATTTAGGAGTTTCAGCTACTAGGATTTTGGATACCAGGAGTTGAAATGTCAAAAGACTTCACCATAGGAGTCTCGGAACCGCGAAATGTGAAATGCCAAAATCTCGAAAGAAGGAGACAGTTTCAGATACTAGGAGTTGGGGATGTCAAGAACTCTTACTACAGTAGTCTCGAAGTTGTGAAATGCGAAATCGCAAAATGTCAAAGACTCCATACCAGAGGTTCGGATACCGAGAGTTGGAGATGTCAAGGAATCTCACGACAGGAATCCCGAAGTTACGAAGTGTGAAAAGTGGAAAAGTTGAGCTGACTCCATTTCGGAGTTTCGCAGACCGGGAGGTGGAGTTGTCAAGAACTCTCATGTCAAGAATGTTGAAATTGCGATGTGTAGAATCACGAAGAGATCTGGATCGTCGAATCATCTAGAGTGTGGACCGTTGATCCGAATCCATTTCGAAGCTTTGGATACTGGGAGTTGGAAGAGTCAAGTGAGGAGACTCTTCATCATAAGAGTCCCAAAGCGGCGAAATGCGAAACACCGAAATCCCGAATCAGGCACAAGGAAGGCCCGTGAAGTGTCGAATTCACGACTAGATATGGACCGTTGGGTCCATAGGACACATGACAATAGATCGTCATTTCACCAACTGCAAAGTCAAAGGAATAGGCTTCCCTAACCTATCGAACTCACAACAGGAATTCGTGACAAGCGAAATCGCAAAAGGCCAAAATGCGAAATGCCGAAATGATTGGAGCTAGTGCAACCAAGCTCCATTTTGAAGCTTCGGATACTGGGACATGGAGCATCAAGAAATCATCACTATAGGAATGCCAAAGTGCCAAAAAGTGAAATCGAGAATGCATTATATGGATAAGCACTCGGTCACCTCTCGTACTCACATGGTCGAAGAGCTGTAGAGAAAATCTTGAAGTGGCAAGCTCCTTTTTTGGAGTTTTGGAGATCGCAATTTGGAGATTCGAGATGCCACACAACAGGATAACCGAAATGATGAAATGTGAAACACATTTTGGCTCAGCTTCTAGTCACAGTCATTGGTCACATCAGTGAAAGATGGAGGAAGGAGCTAGTGTAGACAGGCTCCATTTTGGAGTTTCAGGGATTGGGACATGGAGAGTAACGAAATCTTTACAACGGGGATCCCAAAATGCTAAAGTGAGAAATGGCGAAATGAAAGAAAGATTCAATGAAGTCAATTCAATGGTGTAGATGAATTTGGATAAGATCAGAGGGCTACTGTTGCACTTTAGAGTGTAACTGCTAGAAACAAATGATGGTTTCTGCCAGAGGATGAGCTCATCTATGATAGAGAATACAAAGAGTCTCAACTTCCAAAGAAGCTGAGGAATCTCGATATAACACCCAGTGATGATGGATGCATGGGTGAAACCGCCAGAGAAGCTGAAGAGTTACCATGATGATCAGGCAGAGCACTCACAATGTGCATGAGATGCAAAACAGAGAGAGACAACGTGGAACACAGAAGATGGGATAGTTGTGGAGGAGTGAAGTGGAGAAAACACCTCGATGTGGAGGATATTGGGGGTGGAGAGGGTACAAGAGCAAGAAGCAGATTGAATGCACAAGGTGCACAGAGGCTATAAGAATGTTGAACAAAGAAGAAATGGGTGTTGTTGTTGGGTGTGATTGAGGGGTGAAGAAGGAGGCAGAGCACAGCAACAGAAATGTATAGAAGGGGAATGGCACGATGAAGGGACGTGGCACAGAGAGCATAAAAGGAAAAAGAACAGAAAGTGTAAGGAGTGTGCAGAAGACACTGATCGAGACAAAGCAGCACAGTGTAGTAGAACAGTGATGAGACCGGTAAGCCATTGAAGAAATTTATATCACTGTAATAAGTCATAATAGCAAAGATTTATATTTCAGGGTGGTAGGGAGGTGCTAGGGAGGACTGTTGTCCTCAGAGGTTCAAGTGGGTTCTTGAGCAAAGGGAGTTGTAGCTTCCATCTAGTTGCAGCCAGAGAAACCAGGGTGGCAGGGTGGTGCAAGGGAGAACTGGTGTTCTCTGTTATATAGGTTGGTGCCTGTATGACTGGAAGTTGGTGCTTCGATCCAGTTGGTGCTGGAACACTTAGGGAGTTGGTGCTTCCTTCTAGTGGGTGCTAGAGAAACCAAGGAGTTTGTGCTTCCTTCTAGTTGGTGCTAGAGAATCCAAAGAGTTGGTTCTCTCTACAAGTAGCAACTTGCAAAATAGAGGTTGTAGCCTCATTATGAGTTGGTGCTCATATATATGATAATGTAAAGAATGTACATATTACTTATCATATAAAGAAAAAGAGGTTTATACCCTTTATGGGTTTCCTCAGGAAATATCTGTCTCTGTGTATCTCATATGTGTGAATGATGTTGAATGGTCTATTGCTTACTTCCCTGCATTATTGTGATTGTCATTGAGTGATCTGGAAAGAGTTTAAAATAAGTATTATTGTTTAAGCAAGGTTACAACTGATTCACCCCCCCCCTCTCAGTTGTCCAACATAGAAAAGATAGTTCAAGATTCACTAGTCACTGGTGTCATCTGCCCTAGTACTAGCACTTATTCGCCACTAATCGTCATGGTTCTCAACAAAGAAGTCACTTGGTGCATGTGCTACCTTCCGAGCTCTGAATAACACATGATAGTAATGGACAAGTTTCCCATTCTAGTAATTGTTGAAATTTTGGATGAACTAAAGGGTGCTCAATTCTTCACCAAACTCTATCTTCGATCAGGCTATCACCAAATTCGCATGAAAGAGGCACATATTCCTAAAACTATTTTTCACACTCATGAAGGTAATTATGAGTTCTTGGTGATGCCTTTTGGCCTTTTTAATGCACCTTCCACCTTCATATTATCATGAACAAAATATTCGAAACCTTTCTACAATAATTTTGTCTTTTTCCTTTTTAATGACATCTTGATCTATAGTAAAACTTTTTAAGCACATGTCACCATGTGGATTAGGTCTTACAAACACTTGTTGATCATCAACTCCTTCTTATGTGGTCCATTACTAGAATGCCAAATTGGCTTTGTCTTCACAATTTTCCATTACATTTATGGTATATATCAGTTTTTTAGGATATTGGAATACATTGAGTACTTACTTAAAATCATATATTGATAGAGTTGTAGTGGGTTTATCCACATATGCATCTATATGTGTTGATATGGACCTTTGTGAGGGTTTTCCAAACAAATTTATTCTCAACTAGAAAACTTGTAAGTACAGATAGGCCTTGCATTATGAGAACATAGTTTTTAGGTGGAGGATATCTCATCTTCGACGAGATTTACAAACTACTTATCGGGCTATGATCAAGCTCATCCTCCTAAGGAAAAAGGGACCAAAGAAAAACTAAAGAGATGGAATTTTCTAGAGGAATTTAGTTCAGATATTATTATTCATTAGAATGAGGAAAATCAACAACGATATAATAACATTGATCATAATGAGGTAAATTAGCTACCGAATGTGTTTATTGGGGAATACATTCCTTTTTTGAGGGATAGAGTAAAAGAAATGGATACATGGTTTTCCTCCTTGAGGTAGGTCGTAGTAGATAAAACTTCTCTAGATGGAATGAAAAGAATTCATGAAACTAATACCTCTGATTCATACAAGGAATTGGTATCTTCAAAGAATCTTGATCTTCCACATTCTAACTCACAATTAGTTAATGGGATGCCTCCTTTAGCAAGGTGGAAAGAAGGTAACAAGAAGAAGGGGGGCAACAGAAAGATTGACAATTATTTTTTAAAGGGAAAGAAATGGAATGTATACTAGTTATGTAACTTTAATCTTCTATGATTGTACTTGCTTGAGTCTTTGTATCATGCTTTGTATCATGCTTTGAACACATGAAAAAACTAACTTTAATTTATTTGACATTATGAAAATTGATAATGAATTAATTGGTTTTCTTTAACATTCTGTTTTTATAATTGAAATTATTAGAGAAAGTATTTCATAAATCTCCATGGTTTTTATTAGTTCAGTGTGGTATTTTGAAAATGGGTACCGTATACTTTCAGTATGAGTTTTACTATAAAGATGTGTGTTGTAATTATGACAAAAATTAGTTATGGTAATAATACAAATTTACTTATGATAAATATTTGGTAGTTCATATAGTGAAGGAAGTTCATGAACCGATGTAACAAAGGCAGGAACTGAGGTTGTAAACCTGATTATAAGCCAATATTGAATAATAAGAGATATTGATACCTTGATTACCATGTAAATCTAGTGTGTTATCTTAGTGTTTTTGTTTTTTGTCTATATTGTCATAGTTCTTGCATTTAGTATTGTTTCAAGCTTTTGAATACCAACAAGTGCTATCATAGCAAAGGTGAAGAAAATTCAGTTGCTGATGGAAGTTTATTCTCAGGAAGGGCTGGCCATAGGAAGAGGAGGGGTGAGGAGGAGCGGTGGAGTAAAATCCTAGCCACTAGAACCTTATTCGTCGTTCATTTTTATTTTTAGCAGAGAGAGCCCACGGTTTACCAAAAACTCTAGTCGTCATTTGTTTTTTTAGCCAAGAGAGCCGAGGGTTATGCTCTGGTAGCACGCACGGGAAGAAGCAATTGATGGGTGAATGTCGATTATTCTCTAGTCATGCACGGGAATAGGGGATTTATGAGTAAGGGTGGGTTAAAACCTAACCACAAACACTGGAAGCCGGACGAAGGATTTGTGTGTTTTCCCCAAGCAAAAGAAAGAAAGTCATCGTGAGTTACGTAGAGTTGTTCCTAATGGAAGAGGTAGAGAAAAGTGTACAGAGGCATTGCCATCATCCCTTGACCGACCCGCCTAGAGAAGGATCCTCTCCGATCCAAAGAGCCGCACGATTCTGTCGGTTTTGCAAGTGAGGCAAACTATCCAGGGTTGGGGCTCCATACACTGGTAAGACATAAGTTTTTTTTAGCCTTTCAACCTTTGAATTTTTGTAAGTTTTATATCTTTGTTGGTTACAGTGATTGAGTTAAGGGATGTAGATTGTGGGATCTTACTGACCACAAAATCATTACTAGAAGAGATATGTACATGGAACAATCGGTAGTTGTTCAGGATCACGAAGGGAGATTTGTTTGCAAAATTAGGGAATAATTTTATGGCCTAAAGGTACCCAGGTAATTGTATAAGATGTTATATTTTTTCATGGTGAACCAAAATGTCTTAAGAAATGAATATAACCATTGTGTTTATTTTGAAAGTTTGGGAAAATGGTACATTTTTTTTCTTAGGATTATATGTTGATGATATGTTTGTTGAAATTCAGAGCATGTTTAATATTAACAAGTTAGAGGCTCAACTGGCCAGGATCTTTCAAATGAAGGATCTAGGAGCAACAAAACAAATATTGGGCATAGGAGTACAAAAAAATGGGAAATGGTAATTTGTGGTTATCACAACAGAAGTCTATGGAAAATAAATTGATTTGGTTCAATTTCAACATTGTGAAACTGGTAAACATCATTTTAGTTTTCCATTTAAGCCTTCTTCAAGTTTATGTCCCGGTAGTAAGGAAGAAAAGGTTATGTCTCGTGTATCGCATGCTAATATAGTAGGAAAATTGATGTTTGCAATGGAATGTTCAAATATTTCACATGCAGTTGGTGTTGTCAGTGGACACATGGAAAAACCAGGTGAAGAACATGGAAACGAGTGCTTCAGTATCATATAAGTAGAGAAGCACAAGTATCACCTACAATGGTTTCATGATTTAGTCTGTGGTTATGTTGATTTAGAAGACTTGGCCAAGAAGAGACCTACCTCAAGTTATGTCTCACATGAATGCAAGGATCTATTGGCAAATTTTGGACAAGTACAAGATATGGTGTTCTGTGGTAGTTGAAGCATTGTGCATTTGACTAATCGTCCAATGGATCAAAATGGGACAGTTTCATCATTTTGTAAGACAAGGTATTGATGGAGGTGGAGTGGTCCATACCAAAAATAATTGTGCAGGCATGTTCACAAAACTAGTACTATTAGAGAAGCTGCGGTGGACCGTGGATTCTCTTGGCTTGCAAAAGAGGTGATGAATGGGCTTGGGAAAGGTATCAGGTAAATTGTTGTCAAGGTGGAGATTGTTGGAATTATGAAAACAATTAGTTATGGTAATAATACAAATTTACCGATGGTAAATATTTGGTAGTTCATATAAACAAGCCCATTCATGAACCAGTGTAAGAAAAACAAGATCTTGAATTGAAATAACGATATAAACTGTGTTGCATATATCCATGAAGCCACAAGAGGCATTTGTAAGGTTGTATTTCTGAGTGATTGTTTTGTCTATATTGTCATATTTATTTCATTTATTGTTGTTTCAAACTCTTAAATACCAACAATGTGAAGTTGTTTTATTTTAACAATGTCCATTTTCTTCTTTAAACTACTCATAAGAAAATGATACATTTAATTTTCTAGATTTGGATTAACCACCTTTTCAAAGTACTTTACCTTTCTCTTATCATATATTTCTTCATTGCACCATAATTTCTTTTTTAATTTAGATGTGATGGTATTTTCAATAGTATCCATATTACTTAAAGTGATCGTTTTTATTCTTGGATACTTTTAGTAAGAATTAGTATCTATATAACATCATCTTTTAATCCATAATCATTTAATTAAAAAAATTCTAAGAAACCATTTGTCTTTCATATTGTTTATCTTATATTTGTACATTAAATAGGTAACTTATTAAAAGATTAAAATAGTTCATTTTTAATATATTAATATTTAATTAAATATATTTAAAGTTAAATATGTAATTTTCCTTACTTTTTTATTTAAAATTAAATATACAATTATCTCATAAAAAAAAATTAAAATTAAAGAAACAATCAATAATTTAAATATGCTAACATTCAAAATTGAATACATAATTTCAAACACTGAAAATGTGAAATTTGTGATGACATATTTTGAATATGTGTTTTGTTGTTGAGAATGGATATCAATTCTACACACGTCGATGCACCATCAGTCAACTATCGACCATGTCTGTGGTATTCCTTACTAAGGTGGGATATATCCAACACCTGACACAACATTGAACCTATCCAACTATCCAACGCTTACCATAACATTGAATGTTGTGGAGCATGTTGTATAATGCTTACCTAATGAATATATTGCGCAAGATTAACCGCTTGGATGGTTCATAAATAGTGAACTCAAATCCAGGGAACTAAGAACAAAACCTTAAATTCTTCATATTTTTTTATACACTCCATCTCCTAAACAGACAGTCTTAAATTCTTCATAATTTTGTATATGCTCCATATCCTCCTCGAAATACCCTGACCAAATGATTAAACAGATTTGAGTCAAGCCTGCAACTATGGATCAACCTGAAAATGCAATGAGGGAATGAAAAATTCTGATAATCTTGTCCAATGGAAAATTGCATTAATAATATAACACAATGGACTATTGAGTGATTTTATGCATGAAAATAATGTATATACATGGTGGATTTTATGCAGGAAAAGAATGTATATACATGGTGGAATGAAGATATATTTTTATTGTTCTGTACATAATCGTCTTCAAAACTCATATTACAGAGGGAGATCACCAACATTGATCTGTTTTCCAACTTCTCCCCACATTACCACAATATCTATACACGGGAGCTTACTCATCACTCGACTTCCTTCCAACGTTCCTTTTCCATGTTGGCATTGTAGTAACTCTTTTGGCATACCTTTGTAGTGTTGCAAGTACCATTTACACCTTCATATGGGTAGTCTGATTCTGTGTCGATGCCACTGTTTTGTATCACCCATTTATATGCATAATCCGTCATAGTAGTGATGCACGAAACATTGATTGGATTACAATCGATCAATTTTTGTTCACACAACCTTATAAGTTCCACATTTGAAATTGCAGTGATTTCTTCGATTGTTCCCGTCACTGAGAATGCCCAACAAGTTTTTGCACCACCATCAATAAAGTAATGTTAAGAATAAGGAGAATAAGGCAATGTAGCTTGATGTGACTACACTAGAGACAATTTTATGAGCTTATCTCAACACACTACTAACCTAGGACGTAAAATAGTGAAACCATCAAATAAATGTATGGAAAAAATAACAAAATGTAATTAAAAAATTCTTGTATACAATGATCGAAAAAACAAATAGTTTCAGAGAAATAAGAAATATATACTCGCTGCATAGTGTCAAGTGTGAAAAATCATTAGGAAATACACAACAGAATATAGTATAGTACACCTCATTCCAAACAAGGTGAAATGGTGGCATCAATACCTTAGACATGTTGTGATTTGCAAACCTCAAAGCTGTGTTGATTAATATTTAGTGAATATTTTTTCTTTTTTACATTGAGATTGTGTTATAATGATTTAAATATTGAGATTGTGTGATAATGATTTAAATATCCAGTTAGTAATTTTACAACTTTATATTGAGATTGTATTATTTGTATGGGATGGTTTTTCATATTTTATTTTCTTGTTATTGGAAACATAATATAGAACTAAATAATTATTACATGGTGAAATTGAAATCAATTATGTGGTGCAATGTTTAATAAATTCTGATAAATGTTAAAACATATTTTTATTGAAATTTATTTATTTTATTGGGAAATTATGATTTAAATTAAAATTTATATTTAGGTTAATTAAAAATTTAGCTCTCTCTCTCTCTCTCTCTCTCACACACACACACACACACACACACATATATATGTGAGCTAGCTCGTGCATATAATATATATGTGAGCTAGCTCATGCATATAATATATATGTGAGCTAGATCACATATAATATATGTGAGGCCCTCTCCATGTACATGGACATGCTTGAAATCAAGCCTATCCCTCTACATGGGCAGGGCCATATTTGTCCCTATTCCTTAGCTTAATAAAGGCTATGTGTTACACTATGAGCATTACAGTCTAATACATTGTTACGATAAAGGTATATACATATTAATGATAATCATTCTAATCAGTTGCTTGTTTATCTGATAGTTACGATCATACCTGTTATATTGAGTTCATGTTAGTAAGGGCTATGTTCTCTTGTTCAACTTAATCAATCTCTTACCTATGATATGCTTAAGCTTCACAGTTTATGTCCTTATTGAAACCCATAG
>SNQJ01S0261212.1:0-12224 GCA_010110895.2 Picea sitchensis
TGAACTGAACTCAGATCTGAATAAACAGAAGCAGTACATTCTTGGCATCTTTTAATCAGAAGATAACCCTTATACCTCTTTCTAGCCAAACTCTGCAGAATAAAGATATAACGCAAACTGCATTATTTTGCTTTATAAATTTCATATCATACTTTTACATATAACAAGAATCTGTGATTCACTATGACGGAAATGGATTTTGCTACACGATATGGAAGTATAAAAGGTCTCCTCAACCCCATCTAACAGCTAACAGCTATGTACTTCAATATTCTTGATATGGGATGCAATGAAATAACGAAAAAAACAGAAACTGATACTAGTTTGATATAAAGATCGAAGGTAAGATGATTTCCGTATACACAAGGGTTTGTGAATTCCTCTTTCAAGGATTTGTGTTTTAGCATAACTTCCAATAATTTAAATTCCTTACTAAGGCAGTGTCAGCAGAATTTTAGAGACAAGCTTAAAATAAAAACACTTCATCTTCTGTATTTAAACATCTTCCTTTCAGAAGAGCTTAAAGAAATAAAAAAATTCGGTAAACGGTGCTAAAAAAATATAGAAACCCTANTACTAAGGCAGTGTCAGCAGAATTTTAGAGACAAGCTTAAAATAAAAACACTTCATCTTCTGTATTTAAACATCTTCCTTTCAGAAGAGCTTAAAGAAATAAAAAAATTCGGTAAACGGTGCTAAAAAAATATAGAAACCCTACTATAAGCATCTTAAATAAATATTATAGAAAATATAAACCCTAGTCTAAGCATCCTAAATAAATATTGTAAAAAATATAGATACCCTAGTAAACCCTAAAACTCTGCAGAGAACCCAAAAGCCATTGCAGATTAAAAATCCTACATTCTTGCGTTTAGGATCTGCGAGCATCCATCATTGATCATATAACAAATCGCCGCATTATCCAGTTTAAGACCCTAAAAAAACGCACCAAGATTTTACAAACGCGCAGTGACAGCAGTATAACTTTAGAGGCCAATTTCAGCTCCCAATCAGACACGGAGTGTAAAAATTGGACAAACGATGCTGAAACAATGTAAAGAAATATTGTAAAAAACGTAGAAACCCTAATAACCCCTAGAAGCCTGCAGAAGACACAAACATCATTGAAAATTAAAAAATATATCCTTCATTCTCATTATAGATTAAAAAAAAAAATATTCTCCAATCAAACCCTACAAAAAACAGCGCAAAGCTCTTGCAAATGGGCATCGACAGCAGTAGAACTGCAGATCGAATTCCAGCTCCCGATTCGAGAGGGAGTGTGAAAAACGAAAATATTTTCATTTTATGTATTTAAACATCTTTTCAGACACAAAACTGCTTATAAAATAAAAAAATTTCAGATATTGGTGCTGAAAAAATCCCTAGAACTCTGCAGAAGACAAAAATCATTGCAGATTAAAAAGATATTCTCCCTTCTCATTGCAGATAAAGTATCAGTCATTCTTGTTTTTCTCCTTTCTCCTCCTCGTCTTCTCCTTGAACTTCACCTTCGGAAAAACGGAGATGTTTGCCCGCAGGGGTTGGGAAGCCAGTGAGACGCGTAACGCTCGGAGAAACTGACTGAGACTTTGCGGCATTTGTTTCTTCACATGCCTCCAGTTCGTCATCGCTGTTATACACAAAGCGTGTATGTTTTCCCATAAATGGCGGCATCAACCCTTGGGGTTTATTATCATTAACCCCCTTCTCCTCTACACGAAGGCCACTTAAACCCTCGCATAGCTCCGAATATTCTTCTTCCCCACAATCATCATCTTCTTCTGCTTCTTTTTCCTCTTCTTCTGCTTCTTTTTCCTCCTCTTCTGCTTCTTTTTCCTCTTCTTCTGCTTCTTTTTCCTCCTCTTCTGCTTCCTCGTATTCCTCTTCTCCTCCTTCTTGTTCTTGATCTCGCAAGAAAGAATCGGCGTCGGCCTGTTCACGGCCATTGATGGGTGAACTGACATTCACCTGAATAGACCACTGGGAGGCATCATCATCGTCCAGGCTTCTCATGTTCCGAATCGGAGAATATGGGATGTCATCGTACAGAGCGGCAGACATCGTGGACGCCATGGGGAAAGAACGGGAAGCGATGAAAAAAAGCGAGGAATAGAAAACGAACCCTGGATGAGGGATATGAGTTGCAGAGCAGACGGTGATGACAGATATATGTATCTGACCGATGAGTTAGTACATCCTTCCGTCAAGAACAGGCCGCCTTAAATAGCCCCACCACCGACATGGTTTCCTGGTAGCCGTTAGACATTTTGTAGCCGTTAGACATTTTGAATTTGAAATGGGAAGTAACCGTTACCTTATCATGTGCACGATGATCTTTTGAAGGTTAACGGTTACAGACCCCGAAGGTTGCAAAAACAACTGATCAAATTGGACATTAATAATTTGGGGTTAACGGTTACAGACCCCGAAGGTTGCAAAAACAACTGATCAAATTGGACATTAATAATTTGGGCATTTTCCTTATGTATTAAACTTTTTTTTTCACATAGTAATGGCCAACCCTTTAGAAATGGATTCCATTAATTTGTTTAATTTTTTTTTTTTTTTAATTTATGTTTCTGGGAAAAAAAAGCTACTTTTTTTAACTAGAGTTAGTTTTAGTGAATCTCACTTTTATTATAAGTGTCGTGAGTGTATGTTGTAATATATATATTTTTTTCAACTTTCAATTAATTGCTTAAATGGTATAAGGATTTAAAAAAATTGTTAATTTTTTTTTATTAATTTTTAATTTTTTAAAATAAAAATATTTTTTTATATTTTATAAAATTTGAAATATCTAATTTTTTATTGGTTAAGTACAATCACTGTATTTGTTTGATTGTTAGAAGGTGTGAAATGACAATTTATCATCTTATTTTAGGTGATTATTTAAAAAAAAAAAACAATTTCACATCATATGCAGGGATCAAGATTCAACACGTCACAACCCGTCAAGAGGGGTCTAATATGTCCCAGAAGTGTTATCAAATAATTGGGCGTAAAAAAAATGTTGATTTTATTTTTGAAAATTATTCAGAAAATGTAAAAAAAAAACCTAAAATTTCAAATAAAGGGTAATATTTTAAAGTACCCATCATCAAAATTTAGGTTAGTGACTGTGATGTCAAATTTCAATCATGATTTCTGTGCTCGCCCCCTGCAGGCTGCAATGGCCGGTGTCGACACTGTTAATAGTGACTCGTAAGTGCCCACGTTTTATTTTCCACTATGGATGATGATCTATTTTGCAAAAGCTTCCTTCCACTTGATGATGTTACTGGTGAAAGCCAGCCTTCAGTTCGTTGTCACATTAATGTCAGCTAGTATTGGTAAGTAAACAATAAATATGGTACCTCGTAGGAGCTGTAAAGTGTCTGTGTTTTCATTTTTGAGGATCTTGTGTGGTTGAGTTGGTTTGAAAACAAAGGTAGGGGAGTTAGGTCTCGGGCGTGTCATGAGTCTGTGGACAATGCTGCCAATTTCCCAAGCTCATAACATTGAGTCTTTTAACCTCTAGGGATCGGGATCTCCTCCTTGTTCTGATTTGGGTTGTTGTTGATTATGATCAGAAGAACTTGCTTTGTGAACAAAAATAAGGCAGACTTAGCAATGGAGGAGCTCAAGGTGTTCACCATGGACCAGGTTTCCACCCACATTAGCAAGGTTGATTGCTAGTTTGTCATAGGTGGTTGATCCAGATTTATGAGCAGAACGAAATGAAACACAAATCTATAACATTAACACAGAGATATAATGAGCAATAACAAACAAAGATACAATGAAACTCGAGTTCTATTCAATAAAGAAATCCGTTGAAAACTATAAAATGCAGAATGAAAACAATCTTGCTCGAATGGTGGTAGCTAATCTCTGAGAAGAGATGTGGTGGCTATGCGCATTCATCTGAGCACATTACAATGAGCCCTCCATGCCATTTTAGCATCAAGAAGTAATAAGAAAACCCTAGACATCAAAAACCTAACCTTAGGAGATGAAGCGCCAAAAGTCATGTGGGCCCCGATGGGGTAAATTGGTACATCAGCTTCACAGGGTAGTAACTTTTGCATATAATCTCCGTTTTAGGCACACGATAGCCCATTGGAAAGCTCTATCCGAGGACTACACATGTTGTTGTCACACTCTGACTCCATCTACAATATGAATGTGGGGAGACCAAAAACCGTTGTTCAGGGCCTAAAAAAGGCCCCAGAAGTTTAGGGCTCGAAAAGCTAGAAAAAAACTGTCAAGATGAAAACTGTATGTGAGCCAGTTGGAATAAGTGGGTAGCCACCGATATCCACCTGGATCAATCCTCCTCCCTTAGGAAGCAATGGTCTCCATTGCGTTGAGTTCCCCCATAAGATGACGAATTTTTTGCTGAATTTGGCCTCGAGTGAGCCACTTGCCTTGGTGCAGGCATTGCCCCGCTTTGACAACACGATAAAGCTGAAACTTCTGTTGGTGAGTGTCCTTGACCTGCGTGTCCACGATCTGATCAGTGGATGCATGTTCCATATAGTCAGGGTTGAGCTCTATTGGTGTCAACTGTTTTGTTATCTCTAAGGTGTCCAATAATGGTGGAAAGTATGGTCGAAGGAGGTCTACATAAACATTGGGTGCAAGCCAAGGAAGGGGGGAATGTTGAGCTCAAAAACATTGTCACCCACAACCTTGGTGATGGTGTAAGGTACATAGCTGATTGGATGAAGCTTTCAATGGGTTCATGTAAGGCGTTCTTTTTGCAAGTGCAACCAAACTTTATCTCCCACCTGAAACGTGTGTGGCACCCGGTGTTGATCATGACGCTGCTTGTACTTGGCATTAGACTCCCGCAAAATATCATGAACCTGTTGGCGGATGTGTTGGATGCATTCAATGAACTAGGTGGCTTTGTCAACTTCGGTTTGAGCATGGGATGATTATGCTTGTGTGGACGCAAGGGGTAGTGCAACATCCATGGGACCTAATGGTTGAAATCCAAAACCCACCTGAAAGGGGCTATGGTCAGTTGAGCTATGCATGGCTCTGTTGTAACTGTGTTGAACATAGGGAACATTCTCATCCCATGTGTGCAGATGCTTGGAATTGTACATGTGCAAGATATGCACAATCATCATGTTGACGACCTCGGTTTGGCCATCTGTTTGGGGGTGGAAGGTAATGGATTTGGTGAGCTTGGTGTCCAGCATTGACCAGAGGCTTGACTAGAATGTGTTGAGGAATCGACTGTCCCGATCTAAGACGATGGTTTGTTGTATCCCAAAATGTATCCACACTCGTTTGAAGAAGAGCTTGGCAATGGCCTCCGCTGTGATGCTCTTCTTGTAGCAAACCAAAATCGCCATCTTGGAAAATCAATCAACAACCACAAAACACAGTCATTTCCCTGCTTGGTTGAAGAAATGCCCGACACATAGTCCATAAAGATGGATTTCCAGGGCCTGTTGGGAGTAGGCAGAGGGGTGTACATGCCTTGTTTCTTAATGTCCGGTTTGGAAATGACGCAAGTCGTGCAAGACTTGATATACTTGTTGACATCTTGTTGAAGTTTCGATCAATAGAAATGTTGTTGCAACACTTCCACTATCTTTTCTACGCCGAAGTGTCCTGCCACCCGACTGTAGTGAACTTCCCAAATCAACTTCACTCGCTTGCTTGATGGGAGGCAAAGATGGCCCAAATGGCACAACAACTTGTCCTGAAGATGGAAATCAGTGACAATTGTGTTTGTGCCCAACATATGGTAGGTAGTGGTGAAGTGTGACACCCTGTTTCCCCCAGTTTGTAAATATAACTATAAATGGCCAAAAGACTATGGCAAACTATATATGTGTGAATATTGATTTGATGGACCTTTGTTTGAAAGGTAAACAAATGTGAACCTCATTATTTACTAAGAAAATGGACAAGTGTTGCATGAATAATGGAAGGGTGGGGTGTACTTAGAAAGACCACAAATGCTATATGGAGAGAAGGTGAAGGGGACCAGGAATGGTTGTGTTAATCTTCACCAAACCAGTGCTTACTGGATTTAATTGCTCAGGACCAGAACCGTCCTCTGACCCATAAATGAATTATAGTCAGGCTAGTGGGTGGGAAGACCTCCTCAAGAGTTAATGAGGGACGGGGGTGTGTAAGCACTCATCCGTAAGGCTTCCAGACTTGATCGCTGACTGGGAATTCGGGCCACAAGTGACCTTGCTGAAAGAGGTGAGAAGGGAAGGTGTNAGGAAGAATGGAAAAACTAAGCGTTTTGGACACCGAAAATGGCAGAGAAGGTTATGATACAAGCTGATAAACGAGTCTAGTCCTCCTTGCTTGGTATCGTATAAACCATTGCCAAGATCTTGCAGGAAGAGGAGAGTAACCTCTGTCCTTATTGTGGCTGAGCGAGAAGAAAAAGGTTGTGTGGCAGAGCATCGTGGTCTAGCTCGGGGGTGGCTAGTGGTAAATCCGTTTGGATTGACTGAGCCTACAGTTGGGTGGAAATGAGCACCCCTTCCAATAGTCGCTTCACATTGTCTGATTCTGATAAGTCTTTTCTCGACCTTAATTCTTGAGTTAGAATGATGAATGATTTCTTGGTTTTACGCATATATATATATATGAACATCTCTGTGTGAAATGGCTATGTTATGTGTATGCTTCCATCTCCTTGGGAACTTACACTTCCCACTGATAAACTGTATGCCCAACTTCACTCCGGAGGGCTTCTCGGACATAAGTTGTAAAATGGTAGAGATAGGAAATATCGTGTAGACCTGAAACCACCTGTCTGAAGAGAATACTTTCCCCTGACCCCCTTACCGTGTGAATTTCCAGACCTAAATCCCTACCCGTTCGGGGTGAGAAATCAGGAAAATAGTGATAGGCAAATTCGAAAAGGAAATATTTTCCTTGTCCGAAGGACGGACAGACGAGATTTGTCTGGAAGGAGCCAAGGGTTGTCATGGTCGTTGGCTATGGGAAAGAGCGTGGGAGTTAACCCCTCTAGCCCCTCGGATCTACGAGTTCTGAGTTCGCATATCAGGAAGATTATGGGTTGGTGCAACCAAAACCTCTGAAACCCGAAGTCACGAAGTAACATGGATCCTTCGGGACCCACCTCGACCGTTGTATCTACAAATTCAGAGTTCACGCATAGGGAGAGAACATATCCCGTTCGTTGGATCTATGCGCGGAGGACCATAGTCGTGAGATCCAAAGGAAAGTGCACAAGGTCTAACTCTTTGAAAGTGCACAGGAGAGTGGAATTTTGCAAAGTCCTGAAGTTTTCAAGTTAATCAGAACCGTCCATCATCAAAGGACGGGTGGAAGTAGATCCAGGAGTTCGAGGATTCAGACCTCAGAAGATTTGCAAGGAGCAGAGGTGAATACCCGAGGAGCTGGGAGTCGCAACAATTCTAGTCGTCCATCGAGAAGGGACATGTGGTGAGAGATCAACATTTCGTTGACTCACAACTCGGGAAGTCAGAGATAGGAGTTGTGAGAACTCGCGAAGTCCGAGTTCGCGATTTGATCACAACCGTCGATCAAAGGGAGGGCGTGGACCATTGATTGTCCAAGGAGATATTGGGGATCAGGAGAAGGGAGGTGAGTGACCCTCCTACTTCGCGAAACACGAAGTCCCAATTCGTGAAGAGTTGATCTAAGACGTTGGGTCGCGGGAGATTGTGGACCGTTGATCTGACATCGGGAGTTCGGATTTTAGCATTCCAAGGAAAGGAGATGGACTAATTTCCACCTCCGTGATACATGAAGTCCCAAAGTGCTTGAGGGTTGGGCCCCAAGTCATAACGGGGGGGTCACATGGATAGAGATTAAGGAACGGAGTTAGCGCTGGGCTAGGCTCTTAGTTCGGGAGTTCGAGAGTCGGGTGAGTCAAGGTTGGATTGTATGTGAATACCCGACGACAGAAGTCACGAAGCGCCTTTTAGTTAGGCTTATGTTCATAGGTACTGGTCACGTGGAGAAGGTTTGCGCCTGGTGCTTGTTCGCACGGGAGAACAAAAACGAAAAATTTAGAGGCTTTACACTATAGTATCTCCTTTAAAGGGGTGGGTGTACTACAAATTGGTATCAAAGAATGGTTACAACACTTGGCTTGTTTGGGCTCATGGATGAGTTGCATAAAGACCACATTAAGGGGTTTAAAGGGTGATATCCTACTTTACTCTCTCCCTAAAAAGTCTGGTTAAGCCCTTATTATAGAAAAGAATGACAACTTACTGTTGTGTGTATGTATTTAATAAATGTGAATTATGTGTTGTTTATGAACTAATATAGTGTTAGCTAACAACAAGTGTTTTGGCTACACTCAAGTGGTTGATCAACCATGGGAAGCTGCAATCATATAGAATGGTGACACACCATGAAGTGGGGGATGACTCCCACAATAGAAACGAAGATTCTGACGAGAGGAGGGCGATAGAGACCCCTCCGGATCTGGCTGAGACTGTGAGGAGTCTCATGGACGAATTACAGAGCTGGAAGGCCGACAATGAAAGATTGATAAAAGAGAAAGAGAAGCAAACGAAAATTAATGCAGTCTTGCTGTAGAGTTTATCCGACATACAAATACAACTGCAACATGGACCTGATACCAGTCACATGGACCGACGACAGACAAAGAGGAGTCGAATTCCACTTGAGATATAGAAACATGGCCCTTTAAGTGTCCACACTGGGAGGAGTACCTCGAGAAAGGTCCAACCTAGAGACAGGGGACAAGTGTTGGACAAATCCTCTAGAAAGGAAACTAGCAACTCAGAGGGATCTTCTAGTAGTAGAATCAGTTCACATTCTCAAAGAAAACGAAAGAAACAAAAGCATTCCAAAAGTCATAATCTCGAAGAATTCAGGAAGGCCAAACCACCCTCTTTCGACGATGAGATTAAGAAAGGAGAGGAGGCGGAGGCCTGACTACTTGGACTAAAAAAAATATTTCAGAGTGCATGACTTCTCTGAAAACTTGAAGGCCCGAGTAGCCACTTTCAACCTGAATGGAAAGGCTTCCATTTGGTGGGAAGACCTTAAGAATGTGAAAGGGATTCATGAAGAGGACCTATCTTGGGAACAATTTGAGAAATACTTCAGGAAGAAGTATCCGTCGGAAAAATATTTCGACGAGAAGATTAAAGAGTTCTATGAACTCAAGCTGGGGAAACTCACTATAGAGGAATATGTCAGCAGATTCCTTGAGTTGCTGAGGTATGTACCCTACATAAAAATGGAAAAGGCAAAGGTGCAACGATTTATTAGTGGGCTACCTAAGGACTATCAGAACATAATTGAGTTTAATGAGCCAAAGACCCTAGAAGACACTATTCGAAAGGCAAGATATTGTTATGAACAACTTTGGCTTCAGACATGACCTCGTGAAGGATGGAAGTAGAATAATAGTTCGGGGTTCCAGAAAAAGGGGTTTAAACCCCAAGATTTAAAAAGTACAAGAAGGATTCAAGGATGAGATTTCCTACCCGAAGTGTACGCCAACAGAATTTCCCCTCCTGGAGCAGAAATAAACGTTTTGGATCAACCCCAGGAAAGACTGATAACCCAAAGAAAGAACCCTTGAAATGTTGGGGTTATGGAGAAAAAAATCTATTGAGGGACTGTCCGCACAGACAACATAACAGTAGGAGAATTTACAACGTCCAAGAAACTACCACCATCAATGACGTGGCCAGGAGTATGCCACGAATTTATGCAGTCGTGGATAATAAACAAACTGACCACCAAGCTTCAGTGGTGGAGATGTAAGGTATAATCGCCAACCATCTAGTATCTATTTTAATTGACCTTGGTTCAAATTTGAGTTATGTGGCCCCTTAGGCTGCTGATAATTGTAAATTACAACCACATAAACATACTAGGCCATGGTTGGTATAGTTAGCCACTAGCACCAAAAGAAAAATAGCGGAGGTCATACCATCTTTCCAATTCACTGTGGATAGATTGCCCACCCAAGATAACCTTAACATACTTCCCCTAGAATCGTATGACCTGTTGATTGGTATGGACTGGCTAGCTGCATATAAAACTAAGATGGATTGTTACCACAAAACCTTAGAATGTATAAATGAAGAAGGGAGAAAGATAACCCTCCAAGGGATTCAGAAGTTTGTCTCAGTGAGACGAATATCATCCCTTCAAATGAAAAAGTATTGCAGAAAGGGATGTCCTCAATATGCAATACAGGTGTTGGAATCTGTTGAGGATGATAGACCAAGCCTAGAAGACCACCCCATACTAAGAGAGTATAGAGATGTGTTTCCAAAAGAGGTACCGGGTCTACGTCTGAGAAGGGACATTGACTTCTCAATAGAACTTGCACTTGGAGCGGTACCAGTATCTAGGACCCCCTATAGGATGTGTACACTCGAGCTAATTGAACTCAAACTACAACTAAAGGAAATGATGGACAAAGGCTACATCCGGCCTATCGTGTCTCCATGGGGGGCACCAGTCCCGTTTGTGAAGAAGAAAGATGGTACATTCCGACTGTGTGCATAGATTATATACAACTCAATAAGGTAACCATAAAGAACAAATACCCCTTACCCAGAATCGATGATTTGTTTGATCAATTGGGGGGTTCTACCATTTTCTCAAAGATTGACTTGAGATCCGGATACCATCATGTCCGAATCAAGGAGGAAGACATCCACAAAACTGCCTTCGAGACAAGATATGGTCACTACGAATTTGTGGTAGTACCATTTGGATTAACCAATGCCCCTGCCACCTTTATGTGCTTGATGAACAATGTACTCAACAAATTCCTAGACAAGTTTGTATTGGTTTTTATTGGCGATATCTTAATCTACTCCAAGAATAGAGAGGAACATGAGGAACATCTTAGACTTGTACTTCAAGTGCTAAGAGAGCATCAACTCTACGCCAAATTTAGAAAGTGTGATGTTTTCCAGAAGAAAATACATTACCTGGGCCATGTCATATCTGAAGAAGGGGTAGCACTATACCCTAACAATATCAGATCCATCATGGAATGGCCTACCCCAAAGGATGTTTCATATACCAGATCCTTTATGGGTTTAGTAGGATACTATAGTAGGTTTATAAAAGGGTTTTCCAAGATTGGTTGTATAATCACTGCCCTCCAGAGGAAGGGGGTTAAATTCATTTGGACACCGGAATGTGAAGAAAGGTTTTAGTCACTAAAACACCTTCTGACCCATGCACTCATGCTAAAGATCATCAATCTCGATAATGACTTCCTCGTGTGCACAGATGCCTGCAAGGAAGGACTCAGAGGAGTCCTTATGCAAGACGAAAGCATAATTTGTTATGAATCTCAAAAATTGAATGACCATGAAGTCAACTATGTGACCCATGATCTAGAGTTGGCCACCATAGTGCACGCTTTGAAAATGTGGAGGCATTACCTCCTGGGTAGGAAATTTGTACTTATGAAAGACCACTGTGGATTGCGGCACCTGTTTGACCAACCAAAACTCAATGCTAGACAAGCTAGGTGGATGGCCCTCTTTAGCGAGTTTGATTTAGAAATCAAACATATCAAAGGAAAGGAAAATAAGGTGGTCGATGCCCTTAGCAGAAGTATGAAAACAATTCACCTGACAATGGTGAGCACCTGCGAGATGGATGTCAGGGAAAGAGTCAGGAATGCACAAGAAACATACACATTCTTCCAGACCGTGACCTCGTACCTGGAGCAAGAACCCATAGGGATAAAGTATGAAGGCTACCAGATGCTAGATGGAGGTCTGATGACTTAACGAAACAGGCTATATATTCCAAGTTGTGACGACTTGAAGAGCTTCATAATGGACGAATTGCACAAGAGACCATACACTAGCCATCCGGGCTATCAGAAGATGGTCACTACCACCAGGAAACAATTCTTTTGGCTTGGATTGAAGAAAGACATACCTGAGTATTTAGCTAAATGTCTAGAATGCCAGCGAGTTAAAGCAGAACACCGACACCCATTAAGATTATTACAACCTCTACCAATCCTGAAATGGAAATGGGAGACCATCTCCATGGACTTCATCACTGAATTACCAACATCGACGAGGCAGAATGACGCCATCATGGTAGTGGTGGATAAATTGAGCAAGTCTGTTCATTTTATTCCTGTCAAATCGACTTGCAAGGAAATAGATATTCCCAACATATTCATGAAGGAGATATTCAGACTACATGGCATGCCTAAGGAGATCGTGTCTGAT
>SNQJ01S0261213.1:1598-12224 GCA_010110895.2 Picea sitchensis
GCCACTGGCTGTCCCTTTGCCCTAGCTATCTTATAATTTGTAACTTCTGTGGTGATGTTGTCTGACAAAATCTTGTGCCAATTGAAACTACGCCCCTCTGAAACCTCTTCTAGGAGGGGTGTCCATTCTGCACTAAAGTGATTGGATTCTTTTTTCCCATATAGTCTGCATAACATCATTACTAAATACCTCATATAATCATTCAATGAAGCAGTAGCATATATCCCCTGTGCATCGGCCCTAAATTTGTTTTTGTCTCTGACCCACTCTTTTATCATATCCAGGTCTGATTGGCCTCCTTCAACGCATTCTTTTTGTTGAAATGCGGCTAAAAACTCAGAATTTAAAGTATGCTTATGATTGGGTGATAACTTATACATTACTTGGATATGTTCGGGTCTGAATGAGCCGGTGACCTCTCCTTGCTCGTTCAGTATGCTTCTCGTTGGAATGTCTACCTTATCCAGTGCCCAGATAACCATATCCGTATATGAAACCAGTCTTGGGCGTGCAACAACTTTATGAAGACCAGTGACGGCGATATCTCGGAGATGGTTTTCCCCATCATCATCCGAATATGAGAGTTCTTCTTCCATTTTATCTGCAATCATAGCCCATGATTTGACATTATGTATTACTCCAGCTGCAGTAGTATCTGAGATGATATCACCTTCCGGTTGTTCTTCACCTTTCTTTGAAGCTTTTTTGGGTGCCATGACTATATGTTCACCGGCTCTGAGTTTAGTATCTGAATAGTAAGGTTCTGAAGCGAACAAGAAATGCCAAAGGTGTGGCAGCTCAAAGAAGAGAATACACTTCTGTGTTTACTCGGATTCCTGTAGCAGAGCAGAGTTCAAAAGATAATGTCAATGTTTCTAAACCTTATTTCAAGTATATGATAAAATCTTCGGGATTTGCTCATCTATTATGAAATAAATGCAAAGATATTCCAGATAATACGTATTTAATGTTTGTACCTGAGATTTCCAATGTTTTCGAATATAATAGAAACCTGCCGTATACAGATCATTTATTAGAAGTTTGAAACTTTAATCCTTGTTTTTGAGAATGAATCATTATCGTTAATCTTAACTTAATTTTGAAAATGCTTTCATCGGGGTTTCGGGACTTTCGATGTCACGAAAATAAGTCATCACAAAACCCCGATCGCCAAAATTGCGATATGTTAATTTGGTTAAAACCCATTACTATTTTAATTAATCTATTTTATCTTTTCGGGTTTTCATTAATCAAGAATTCGGAAATCTGGGAATCGGGGGATTCAACGACATGAAAATTTTTGCTCACGAAATCACGAAAGGCGATTTCCCAATATGATTAGTCACTCTTAATCAGGCTTAACATCAATTAGATTAATTTCAAACCTTGCTTAAGAAATTAAAATCGGGGATCAGGAAATCGGGGAATTTGATAACGAGTTTCTTTGTTCTCACAAAATAGCGAATACCGATTTTGCGCTTAGATTATCTTAGAGTTTAAACCTCTTTTTTAAAACGGATTTAAGTAAATGATGTTTTTAATTAAGGGTTAAAATCGGAATATCGGGAATCGGGGTTTCGGGATTTTCGATTTGTATTGAACGTTTGTTCTTTTAAAACTCCGAAACCCGATTTCCTGATGTAAATGAATATACCTTAAATTTTGAATCAATTGTCCGTTTTAAAACATTATTTCGAACGGTATTGAAAAAAATATATTTACTTAAGTTTTTGATTATTCTTTATTCAAACAACTGACCATAAAGGCGTCATGACTTTGTTGGATATGAATTTTGGCTTTCGAAAATTTGTATAAAGTAAAGTTTCAAAGATATAACAATTTATTTTTTTTATATCTTTAAAATTAAAAATTCAAGCTCTGTTTCAACACCCTCTATCAATGTCACTGGCAGGCACCTCCTGCCCAGATAGTGCAACAAAGCTATTGTTTTGCACTAGGCTATGAGTCAATGATGAAATGGTTATCTTTACTTGTTGCAAGGTCTCTGCAGCTGGAGGATGTTGGGTAGGGGGTTCAAGCCTTCTCCTAGGGGATGAGGACCTAACATGGGGTCGCGCCTGGCATGCTCTCGATCCTGTGTGAACCCTAGACCCACCCCCTGGAATTCTCCGATGTCAAATTAGTTGACATGCTTACCCATAATAAACTCATCCCATAATTTTTTCATAAAATATAAGGGCACCTCCTTGTTATTGCAGGGAGGTTTATCAAAAACCATATACCACCTACATTTTGACTAATCTGGGGATGGATGCACCAATCAATGGAGATGTGTTTATTTTTCAATTGTAGTTCTTGTCTAGTTAAAGGATCCCTAAAAATAGACAATATTTGTGGTTTTGTGTAGTATTCCAAATATAAAATAGTATGTAGAACAAAAATATTTTAGCATAGAATTGGCAGAGAAACAATGATATAACCAGAACAATACTAGAATAATAACATAATAACACCAAAAATAACACCTTGATTAATGATAGAAATGTTCACTTGCCTCTTTAAGGGGGAAACCTCCAGCAAAAAAAAGATCTATTACAATAATCTCCAAGACAAAATTTCTCATACCCTCTATTCCTATTTATACTAAATCTATCTAACCAAGAGAACAATCTAGGGAAGATCCTTCTAGAAGTGAAAGATTCTATTAGGTATTCTTACATTTGACTTATTCCTCCTTATTGCTAGGCCTTATTAATATTGACATTTATTACATTGAATTATATTATTCTACCTACGTGAGAGGTTAGGGATGTTAGGTCCCTAACATGCCCTCCCCCTTGAAGAACAACCTTGTCCTCAAGGCTTGAAATGAGGAAATTGTTGTAGAATGGTGGTCTGTTCCTAGGTGGAATATTTGGGAGTTGTATCTTTCCATTGGACTAACACTTCCTTTATGGTGTGCTGACGGAGATGATGCTCTCACTGGGCCAAGACTGCTTGTGGCTGCAACCATATGGAACCTTCTTCATCCAACTCATGGAGACTAGTTTGAGTTTGGAACTTAGTTCCAATGACCTTCTTTAAGCATGAAACATGAAAAATATGATGGAGCTTCAACTAACTGGGTAGAGCTAACTAATAGGGCATCGGTCCCACATGCTTGAGCATTGTATAAGGACCACAAAATTTGGGCGTAACTTTCTGACAGTGTTCAACTTTGAGTGAAGTCTGCTTATAAGGTTATAGTCGAAGAAACACCTGGGGCCCTTCAACAAAATGTCGTTCGAAACGACCTTGATCTTCTTGTTGCTTCATGCGATTCTGAGCCATGACCAAATCGTCTTTGAGGGAACAAAGAATATCCTCTGGGATGGTAAGATTTGTGTCAACCTCCTGAACCTTCGAGAACCCTGGAATATATGAGAGAATCGATGGGGGATTTTGGCCATAGACTGCTTCAAAAGGAGTCATGCGAGTAGCTATATGGTAAGATGTTTTGTACCACCATTCAAATAAGGGTAACCATTGAGCCCATTGATTTTGCCTCTCATATGAAAAACACCTCAAATATGTTTCCAAACACTTGTTGACAACTGACAACTTCAGTCTGGATATCCATCTGGGGGTGATAGGCAATGCGAAGATGCAATTGGGTGCCCTGTAGCTTGAACAATTCTTGCCAAAAATTGTTGGTGAAAGTGGGATCTCTATCAGAGACAATAGAATTAGGCATGCCATGAATATTGAAGATATTATCCATGAATATTTGAGCCACTGTGAATGGGTGTTGCAGAGCAAAAAAATGAGCATATTGGATGAGATGATCTACGACCACCATGATGACTGACGTATTTCCCGATTTAGGTAATTCCACAATGAAATCCATAGAAATATCTCACCAAATAGCAGGGGGAATCGGAAGCAGTTGGAGTGTGCCCGGAGCTTTGACAATTTCTCCCTTGTTGCATTGATAGACCTCACATTCATCCACAAAGGTGTGAACGTCTTGTTTCATACCATCCCATAAAAAATAACGTTTGACCCGTTCATAGGTTTTGGTAAACCCTGAATTCCCAACTATGGGTTAGGCATGAAGTTCAGAAAGAATTGTGGATTTAAGTTGTGATTGCTTGCATAGATACAAAATACCTTTGTAGTGAAGCTCTTCATTGTTCCAAGAGTACCCTGGAAAAAATTAAGAATTGTGTTGCAATTGGTGGAGCATGCGAGAAATTTTGGGGTCTTGCAGCCATTCCTAATAAACAACTTGGAGCCAATATGGTACAATGAAAGAGAGGGAGAAAAAGGACCCGACTTCTTCATATTTCCGAGAAAGAGAATCAACCATGACATTTTCCTTTCCCTTCTTGTAAATGATCTCATAATCATAACCAAATAGCCTTGTCACCCATTTTTGCTGCGTCGGGGATGGAATTCGTTGTTCCAGGAAATACTTGAGACTCTCATTATCAGTTTTGATTTGGAATCGCTGACCCAATAAATAAGGATGCCAGAGATCCACAGCATGCAAAATAGCTAACATTTTATTTTCATAAATGGATTGGCCCAAATGTCACTCGGAAAGTTGTTTGCTAGTGAAGGCCAAAGGCCTGCCATCTTGCATTAGGACGACTCCAATTCCTTTCCCAGAAGCATCACATTACAATATGAATGTCTTTGTGAAGTATGGAAGTGCTAAGACAGGGGTCGAGAACATAACATCTTTCAACTCTTGGAAGGCATGATCCACAGATGAAGTCCAAGTGAAAGCATTCTTTTTAAGGACAGAAGTGAGAGGAGTTGCAATTTTTCCATAATTTTGAACAAACTTCCTATAATATCCCCTTAAACCTAAAAAAACACGCAAGCTCTTAAGAGTTTTAGGGTGAGGCCAATCCTGCATAGATTCAATTTTCTTAGGATCCACTCGGATAACATCCTTGCCGATAATATGACCTAGGTATTCCACTTCTGAGGCACCAAAGGCACATTTAGATTGTTTGAGGAAAAGTTGGTGCTTAGAGAGTAGATGGAGAACTTGATTCACATGAGAGATATGGGAGGGAAAAGTTTTACTATATATGAGAAAATCATCAAAGAAAACTAATAAAAAATGATGGAGGAAAGGACGGAAGACATGATTCATAAGTCTTTGGAAAGTGGAAGGAGCATTACACAATCCAAAGGGCATTACTAGGAATTCATAATGACCCTCATGAGTGCGAAATGCAGTTTTGGGAATTTCTTCGTCTTTCATATGGATCTGGTGGTAGCCATAATGTAGATCAAGTTTGGTGAAGTACTGAGCACCACTCAATTCATCCAAGAGGTCATAAATGATAGGAATGGGGAATTTTTCTTTGATTGTGATTTTTTTGAGGGCATGGAAATCGGGACACATGCACCAAGTACCTTCTTTCTTGAGTACCAAAACTACAGGGGAAGAAAAGGGGCTAGTACTGGGACAGATAACATCGGCTTCTAGTAATTCATGAACAATTTTCTCAATTTCATTCTTCTGGGAAAAGGGATGATGATAAGTCTTAACATTGGGAGGAATAATTCCCGGGATAAGAGGGATGGAATGATCATGGACTCCACGGGAAGGGGGAAGTTCTTTGGGAGTGGTAAAAACAACTTGGTGGAGGGAAATGATAAAGTGGAGATCGAGATGCACATAAGGTGTCTAAACAACATTAATGGAGTGGAGTTGCGCTATAACGCATGAATGACCTTTTTTGAAGATATTTTCCATGCGATGGGAACTAATGACCTCAGGGGAGCCTATTGTGATTCCTTGGAACTTATATTGTTGTCCCTCCTGTTGAAATTGCATGGTTAAGTCCTTAAAATCTATGAGAATGGGGCCTAGAGTGCGTAAACCAAGAACAATGTCACAACCACCCATGTCTATAGCAAACATATGGGATTTCAGGTGATACTAACCAATTTGGAGTCGTGCATTTTCACATCTTCCCCCACATTTCATGGAACTTCAATTGGCAATCATATTTGAAAATTATTGACGACATGGATGTAAAAATTGACTTATTGGGCAATGCGGAGATGAATAAAATTATGGGTGCTACCACTGTCCACAAGGATGTTGACTTTCCTATTTTTGATGTAACCAATTAATTTGAGTCTGGGGAGCAGAGAAGCTGGTGAGGGAATTAAGTGAAATCACCGGGTCAACGTCTGGTGGATTAGAGGGTGGGGTCAGATCATATGGTGGTGGTAGTTCCTCCACAGGAGGAACAACAACATATTCTTCAGAAATATCCTCAGTCACAACCATAAAAAGCTTATGTTCCTTACACTTATGCCTGGGAAAATATTTGTTATCACAATTATAACAAAGACCCTTAAGTTGACATTCATCCATTTCATCCCTGGTTAATTTCTGGATCTTGAGGGGGGTTGCATGAGGGGCATAATTGGTGGGTTTAGGGCGAGGAGGAAAGGAGGGTTTGCAGGTCTGGAAGAATACAATCTATTGTGCTTCCTTAGCTCGTTGGGTAGCTTCCAACCAAGTATGGGGGCATTCCATGAGAACATGGGCACGAATTTCATCTTTGAGGCCACTGATAAAGCATTCCCTAAAGAAAGCATCTGACATGCCCTCTGTTCTGAAATCCAAGTGCTCAAACGTGGCAATAAAGTCTTCCACTGTCCCATACTTCTTTAAATTTGTCAAATGACCTAAATGGTGGGTGCCATAGTCAAAGCGGTCATAAAGTTCGGCCACAAACTGTGTCCAAGAAACATACCCTTGGTGTGCCTTTTTTCGCAATTTACACCATTGCCATTGTTCTGCATCTAGATGTAGGACACCATAACAAAGCTTGGCTAAATCATCAGTAATGCCATGCAAAGAGAAATAATGTTCCATTTGGGTGACCCAGCCTGTGGGATTCGATCCATCAAATTTATTCACCTCAATTCTCGGAGGGAAGAGGTCTCGAGAAAAGTGGATAGTATGAGTACCTTGGTAATGGAAAGAGTCATGGTCATCCTAATAAGATGGTTTTTCAGAAGAGGAAGGGTTCTGGGAACGACCCATGAAGTGTTCAAAGGTGGATTTGAGGTCTTTGAGGTCTTTGATGTAGGAACATTGTTCCTTGAGGATCTCAATAGCCGAATTGATTGAGCTAAGGTTGGAATTGATATTCTTGATGTATTCCTGGTTCTGGTGGGTGTCAACAATCAAGGTATTGAGTTATTGGGCTCGTGTGGTAGTCATTTGGAAAAATGGGCAGGAAAATGGTATAGGGGAAACAAAAGGGGTCTGGAGGGGTGGGTGGTACCACTAAGAAAAAAGGTGTCAAATGATAGGTACCACTGTGATCGGGGCGAAAAGGGGGGTCCAATGGGATAGGGGCCAAATAAGGGTGCCTGAGAAGGGTCAGGTCCATAAAAAAAATTGTGTTAAAAATAATAGGTATCACTGGAATCGAGGCGAAGAGAGGAACCCAGTGGGATAGGTCCCAAATAAGTGTGTCGACAGGACCACTATATTCTTTGTTTTACTCCTGCGGAGTTATACTCCAGCTTGAATAATACTGCAGTGACAAAATGCCCAAATGCTTAACATGAAGAAATGTGTAGTAATTTCACAACCAGAATGCAGAAGGCACATTTGCATGGTAATAGATCTTGTCTGCTCTCTTTTTGTTTCCGTCCCCAGGGGTAGGATATTCATGGTTTCTACAGACAAGGGGTTTCCCTATGCTATATATCTCTGATATATGTGCGGGGTCCAACAATAGTACTCGACCCAATATCTCAAGGCACCAACTAAGGATGCTAGACTGTGCCCTTATCCGTACTACTCGACTACCCAGGTACTAGAGAGTATCTTCCCAAGTGTTTTTCTCAATGGAATTATAACAGTCAGGTGGTCGATCGGTTTATCTATGGAGGGATTCAGGAGATCTAGGTCGATTTGTATATAGGGGTTTTCTTATGCACTACCACTCGAAGGGGTACCAACAAGGGTTACAAGGGTGACCAACAGATGTGTGTTTAAGTACCTCTTGTATTTCCTGCGTGTATGACTCCCCGACCATGGGTTTATGCACATAACAACAAATCTCTGTAGCTTTAAAACGCTAGGATACATCTCTACCCTGAAAAAACTTAACCCACAATTTTCTGTCAAGGAAGGTGCTTTGATAGCACTTGTAGTATTCCAAATATAAAATAGTATGAAAAACATAAATATTTTAGCATAGAAATGGCAGAGAAACAATTATATAACCAAAACAATACCAAAATAACACCAAAAATAGCACCTTGATTAATGATAGCAATGTTCACTTGCCTCTTCGAGGGGGAAACCTCCAACAAAGCAGAGCTCTATTACAATAATCTCCAAAACAAAATTTCTCATACCCTCTATTGCTATTTATACTAAATCTATCTATCCAAAAGAACAATCTAGGGAAGATCCTTCTAGAAGTAGAAGCTTCTATTAAGTCTTCTTACATTTGACTTATTCCTCCTTATTGCTAAGCCTTATTAATATTGGCCTTTATTACATGGAATTATATTATTCTACCTACGTGAGGGGTTAGGGAGGTTAGGTCCCTAACATTTTGAAATGCCCAGTTCTTTCACTTGGTTTTTGTTCAAACCAATGTGTAGAACTCATACATTCTTGCTCAATAATCATAAATAGAGGTCAATTTCCCTTGGGCACTTGCAATGGAATTCACAATGATGTCCAAAGAAGTGGCCAAGGAGACTCTGCTAGGCTCTCTAGTGTCCCTTAATTTTTCCTCAAGGGTTCTTAATATAGCCAACCCCTCTTCGATTTGAGTGTTTACATTGGGTGGTTGTGGTGGGTTGGGGTTTTGATCTTCTTGGTTTTCTTGTGATTGGTTTAGAATGTCTCGACATCCAAATTAGGTTGGGTTTTTAATTAAAATACAACAAAAAATTAAATTGGAAATGACTAAATTGAATTAAAATATGATAAATTAAACATACCTGGATAAGATTCTCCCTCTCTAACTCCTCTCTAGCTCCTTAATTCATTCAATAAGAGTGAAAAAGTGAGGACGGTTTGTGCAAAATGACCACAAATGAAGCTAGCGGCCTCTTTTAAAAAAATATCAATAGGAAGGTTGGAAACCCTTTCTTTGAGACGGAAAGAACACATAAAATCTAAAAACATACTCCACTAACGAGACCCTTTAAGATAATGTTATTTGATATCTCTTATTTAAAATCTCTTTTCTTTTTAATAAATCTTTGCATATTAAAATAAAATAAAAAATTGTTTTAAAATATAACATGAGATGCTCTTTACTCTTTAATATTTCTTTGTATTCTGAGAAAGAAAAAAAAAAAAAAACATTTAAAAATGTGATATAATATTTAAAATATCAAATTTATATTAAAGTTGATTTGAGAGACGAAGTCAATCCATAATATTAATTGTTACATCTTTTTTCTCTTCTTTTCAATATGAGCACTCCACCACCTATTCCAAAAGCTCATCCTAACAAGGGGAGGCCCAATCCCCCCAAAATCACACTAAATATTCTTTACGATTATATGAAATTAGTAGGAAAAAAAAAAGAGAAGAGAGAAATGCCAAAATCCAGATAGAGTTAGAAACATTAGAAAAAAGGAGTGAAGAAAGAGACTTAAAACTCCAAATAGAGCTAGAGGCAATGATTGATAAAAAAAATTAAAGATATCATTCAAACTCAAATAGAGGATAGATTCTTAGGGTTCAATAGTGAATTGCAGACAATGAAGGATAGAATTCAAGAAATGGAAAAACATAAACAATCAACCCAAGAAGGAGGGGTTGAAGAAAATCACAACTTGAGAGATATGATTAAAGAGCTAGAAGAAAAACTAACCAACAATTTGACCCTCAGTAATATGGAAAGCAAATTGGATATCAAACCCATCAAAGAGGAAATGAATAAGCTAATCGAACTGGACCATGAGCGTAACAAAAGAGCCTTGAACCTCATAATTTTTGGTATAAAAGAACAACAAGAGGAGGATATGCTCGCAATAGTAAAAGAAGAATTAAAAAATAAATCACAAATTGATACAACTTACATCATAGAAGCAAAGAGGCTAGGAAAAATAATTGATCATAAAGATAGGTTGATCCGTGTCAAAGTAAGTTGTAACGACCATAAATATAGCATACTTAGTAAATCTCCGAGCTTAAAAGGGGAATATTTATAAATGAAGACCTCATTGGTGAAGACCAAGCTAAATTAAGGAAGGAAGTTCAAAAAGTAAAAGAAGCCAAGAAAGAAGGAAAATGGGCAATAATTAGAAATCCAAAAGCTATTGTTAGGGATAGGGACTAAAAGGATAATAATAAATAGGAATTTGGGACACTAGGGATCCTTTTTTGGAATTGTAGTGGCTTTCCATGGGGCAAAGGTCCTATGATTAATATATTTTGAAATCCATTTTGAATAATTTTGAATTTTGATAAAACTTTAAGTTTAAATATTAATATTGTATAATCTATTTCAATTTTTTCGGTGATCTAGAGTTCTATGACTATACATAAAGAAAAAGTGGTTCAATTTCTTTTTATTGTAATTAAGTTTACTAATATACTTTGAAATCCATTTTGAATTTTGATAAAACTTTAAAGTTTAAATATTAATATTGTATAATCTA
>SNQJ01S0261218.1:0-12224 GCA_010110895.2 Picea sitchensis
CCATGTGCAACTTTTCCTTGATGAACCCAAAAGTCTGATTCCTTAATCTTCTTGTGCTCTCATTGTAGTCGTTGTGCATGACTATTTCTGCCCTGAGCACTTTCGACGCAGTGCCCCCACCTCAGCGGGGTCTACTGACCTCCTGATCAAAGGACCTTTCCAAATGCTGAGTCAGATTGACTCTTCGGGCTCATGATTGAACCCAAAACAATTATACACAAGCCCCCTTTCCTTCTGTGTGCAGGTCCTAACAGACCCGCGGCCTATTCCTACGCGCTTCCAAAACTCCAAGTTTCAGGCTCTAGTCCCTTTCTCATTAGCCCCTTCCTTCATATGGCCCTGGGCTATGACCTCATGGAAAACTGTGATTGCGGCCGTGGGCAAGAGTGGTTTTAGGCCAACCCGTTTTTCGCCCTGCAATTCACCTCCAGCTGCCACGCATCACTTGTTAAAACCGTGGTATAAATTGTGGCCCGCTCTCAAATTTTTAACATCCGAGCAAGTTCTGGCCCCGCAATCCAGCTTGTCCGTCAACCTCCAATCCCTTGGCGATGATCCGCAATCAAAGGCTGCTATTTATCCTCCCTTTTCTACCATCTTTCCTCCTTCCGCATGCGATCCCAGATCTACACGATCTGTCGACACGTAGCTCCCTTCCAAATCAACGACTATGGTTGATTTCGGCTCTCCGGCCCTCGGAAGTTTCAACTCTCAACTATCTGCTTTTCCCGTATGACAATCTTCCGAAGTGGAAGATCTATTAACACCTGTCCTCAACAATCAGACGGTTCTGATGAACTCCGACTCTCCGACCTTCGGGAGTTCTCAAGTCTCCACACACACAAATCTCCAGAGTGAATTTCCCCGAAGTGATAGATCTTCTACCACACGTCCTCTCCAAATCAACGGCCCTGATTTACTTCGGCTCTTTCCGACCAAGACCAGATCAACGGTCCTTCAACCTCCTCCTCGATCAACGATCGAGATCTCCTTCGGGACTTCGGCGCTTTCATCCTTTGCTTTCCTCTAGAGTGCTTCGTTCCCGGAGTTCCAGATCTAGCGCCACGCGTCCACTTTCAGATCAACGGCCAAGATTTACTTCGACTGTTTCTCCTCCTCCTTGTCCACAAACTTCCGAAGTTGTGGATCTTACGCCACCTGTCCTCCTTGACGATGGATGGTCCCAAATCACTTCGAGAATTTGACAAGTCCACTTCTCCTGCGCACACAAGGGTTAAGTCTCGTGCGCTTACCTCCGGATCCAACGGTTGCTGGTCCTTCGCACTCAAACCTAACGGATGGGATTTGTTCCTCTCCTTTGCGCTTCTGTTGGACGCTGATCTAACGGTCCAAGCTCCTCCCCACAACCAATCTAACGGCTATTGTCGCTCCTCCTCCTAAGCTTTTGACTTCTTCCACCTTCGAAGATTTTGTCAGTGTTCAAAGGCTTCAGCCTTTGACCTTTCTCCTGCGAGTCCGCCTACTGGATCTCATCTTCGCTCTCATAAGCGTTATCTCTTCTGAGCTTTAGGACTTAGAATGAGTCTGTCTCCCACGCACTCCTTGCATTATCTCTTCTAAGCTTTTCGATTTACTCAGTCTCCTAAGGGTTCGGCTCTTCTGTTTCCTTTCAAAGGAAAACTTCGTGCCCTCCTGGCAACCTTCTGCTCAAAGCACACCTTGCTGAGCGATTTCTACAGAGTGTTCAACAGCTCTGTGAGTATCTTCCTCTGATACTCTTCTCCCTGAACTCGACAAAGAGTTCTCTCTGTGCACACTTGCACTCACTCGATGCCCGTCTGGCAGAGCCCTACAGAGTTCTCAGTGACTCTATCTCTCTTTGAACTCAACACAGAGTTCTTCCTGTGCACTCCTTGCACTTCTGTTGATGAAGGTTCAACGGTATCTCTCTTGAGCTTCTCTAAGGTTAACTTACCTCTATCAACACACTCATTGAGGACAATGTGCATTGCTTTCACTCAAAAACTCAAAGAAAAGAAACAATTGAAACTTATTCAATACTTAACCAGTTTACGCATTCAGACCAATCTGATTTAAGAAAACGTGCAGATTTCATTTTCTTTCCAAGCTTTTCTCTGCTCTGTAATCATTTTCGGGCACTAGCCCCGTTCTCTCAGTCCACAATCCATGTGATCACGGCCATGACCAAGCGCTAGATCACTAGGTGCTTACTCGGGCCTTCGGCTTCGGAAGATTTCAAAGCATTACACAACAATCTCTCGGAGTTCCAGATTACCGAACTCGCGACGTAGGGTGGATCAACCGTCCACGTCTACTCAGCATCCGACGGCTGACACTTACTATGGAACCTCAGGTGTCTGAGTTCAGAGACTTTGGAGCTTCGGAGGATCTCGCATCCACACATCCGAACTATTAATCTCCGAACATTCCCAATCACCTTTAGTGACGTCATTACGGCCCATCACTTAACGTTTTCCAATTGCGGGGGCATGCAACGGTGGTTTGGAGCAACCCGCCCTTCATCCCGCAATTCTTCTAACGTTGACACGTAACCCCTCGGTGAAACCGCGGTTTGGATTGCGGGACCGCCTTGGATAATTAACTTCCGTACAACTTGGGTCCCCGCAATTCCTCGTAGCTGTTGATCTAGATGTATCGTGATCAACGCCAGTGTGGGTCCTCTGACCTTTAACTACGTTATGTAACCTCAGCCCCAACCCAGCTCATACGAAAAGCCACATGGCGGAATACTAGCGGTTGATACGTGGCCCATTCAGATGGGTGACACGCATCACATTCCAAATGCCATTTCAATCTTCCACAGTTCGGAATCCACTTGCACTTGGCACACAACCCATGTGTCCATGTTACCTCCAGGTGACATCATCATGACTCACCACTTCGTCTCTTCAGGCTTCGGAGCTTCAAACTTCGGGAGTTTCAACTCCTCTACGCTCGCTTTTGCCCGGAGCGCTTTCCCCCTTCACCACTGCGTTTGACCTTTCGACATTGGTTAATCCAACGGTCGAGCTCTTCTCCCCAGATATACGGTGTAGATCCACTTCGGGGCTTCGGGATTTCTCTTATTTTGCATCAACTTCACCGAAGTCGCGAAGTCCGCAGTCGCGAAGTCTGAAGGGCTTCCCGGTTAACCCTTCTGCACCTTCTCCAGATCTAATGGTCGTAAGGGATTTCCCTTCCTTCCGAACAGATCTTGACGCACAGAACAGACTCTGTTACTCTATGGATTGCCAAAGGAATTCACGACTAACTGCCTCGCAACATTACCAGATCAGACAGTCGTGAAGGATTCTCCTTCTCCGAAACACATCTTAAGGTCCACATTACTCTGCGGCCCAATACCACTTCTGTCGTGGTTTTACGACACCGCTACTCCTCCTGAGCTTCGTAACACGGCCAAGGTAAGTTCTTGGCACTCAGGAAGGTTCTAAGGTTCGAAATTGGTCCTCCAGACACAATTTCCTCTTGAAACCTTGGGTCCAATGACCACTTACCCAGCCCATCCAGGCTCAATGTTGAAACCTTAGGTCAGAACTTGAGTTTTGTCCATTTCGACAACAACTCCTTCTGAAACTCTTGCTTCAACTTCCACTAAATGGCCCATCCAAACTCAGTGTTGTAACCATGCTTTGATACCATATTGTAACATCCCCAACCGTCAACAGGCCAGGTAATGCTACCAAAACAACCTTAAATGTTGCCTTTACTACTATTATCTATGGCAGCTCCAGCCTTAAACTACTGGCTATGCCACACAAAGATACTTGCGGAAAAACATACACATCCATATAACATAGAATGACTATTCTACATATATATAACATATTATTGCGTGGAATAACAGTAAGCCTACACATGCAGCATATACAACATACACAGGCAATATTCATCAATTACAACATATGTACCATTACACAGCATGTAAATGAACATAAAATGGTACTTATCTTTTATTAGAAGATCACCGACTGCGTGCAGACCTTCCACGAACCTCCCAGCGTTAGATCGCGCTGCTCATCACTCTCAACAGTAGGTCACCCCCAAGCTGGGACTAAACTCCACCCGGCAAGGGAATTCTAGACTTGGCAAGGACAACAAGGAAGTTGCACAAAGCAACAGGAAGGATCTTTTATCCCAGGAGCCACTTACGCCCACAACTCACAGAGCCTCATTCCCCACACGCCTGCTCCACCCCAGGAGAGTACACCTTCACTACTACAAGTCCATCGGCCAGTACATCTCCCTTACCTTGGGCTTCAGCAACAGGCTGGACCAGAAGTCTCAGAGTACTGTAGTTGCTACGAGACTCCCTTACAGGAGAACTCACTTCCCAGCAGACTCTCTCACCTGGGAGAGCTGCTCACAGGCCTGACAACATGTTTCTTCAATTCAACTCCTAAGCAATACTACAACAGCGTTCAGCTAGCATACGGGTGACAGCAGCAACATGAAACAGTTATGGACACCAAAAATGGCAACAGCCTAATGCTAAGACACAACACGGCTCAAGCGAACACAAGGCAGCAACCCCAAACGGTTAAGGCACAAACTCGGCTCTGCAGGTGCATGTAGACTGGGTTCCCGAATCACACAGGTCGGCTTTTCCCTCCCCGACTGGTTTCTCAGATGTGCGAGGTTATGCAGAGGGCAGACGCAGAGGCCCCAACAGGTTAGACGACGGATGGGAAATGGCAAGCAAACCCCCTGCCAGTGAGCGATTTTCTCAACTATGCGTAGGTAACCAGAGGTCGACGTCCAAGGCCAACGAGTTCAGGTGGAGGATGGAAGAATGGCAGACAAACTCAGGCGGAGGATGGAAGAATGGTAGACGAACTCAGGCGGAGGATGGCAGAATGACTCGCGAACCCCCAACTCAGTTGACACTTCAGCTCTTAACTGCATGAGCCCAGGTCGACACTTGTCTTCCTAGCGCTGCATGCACTCCATTTAGCCTACGTCCCCCTTTCCAGGAACTTAGGATAACAAAAACATATCATGTTCACCTTAGTCTTCAGGAAATAAATTAATAATATTAAAATATTATTCCTCTAGAGGTAAGCCCTCTAGCTTAGCCCCGAGGCCCAAATACTTAGCCCCCTCCCTTGCCCAACCTTGTGGAAGCTTAGTCCCCCATCACTCTTTCTTCGTGGTCAATCTACATGCAGCGATGTTTTTATATTAACAAAGTGCATAATTACATGTACAAAACAGGGTCCTGGCCTTTAACACCTAGGCTCTCCGGCCTACTTGCACATAAGCTTACCAGCTAACAATTGCTCGGCTCACCAGCCTACAAAACATGTTTACAATACAAAGATATAACTGGGGCTCGTCCTTGGGGTATTACAGATGTCCTCGAACACAAGGAGATTCTCGATCTTTACCATACTGCCATTGGTACGCAGGTCCATGTAGGGAAATCCATTGCTTCTTTCATGGGGATTAGTGAGGAGGATAATATTATTTTCTCACAGAGGTTTCCTTTTGCTCAGGTTGAGACGCAGACATGTATAAAATATTTAGGTTTTTATCTAAAGCCCAATGACTATACAAAAAAAGAATGGGGGTGGATGATTTCTAAGGTTGAAAAGAGGATGTCCATATGGTGCAATAGATGGCTATCAAGGGGGAGTAAGTTAGTGCTGGTGAAATCCCTACTTGAAGCCATCCCTATGTATCGGGTGTCTTTGTCCTTTATTCCCAAAGGGGTGCTGGAACAGGTAAGAAGACTCAGTTTCAGATTCCTATGGGCTGGGGACAAAAAGAGAAAAAGAATTTTCCTTGGGTCTCATAGAAGAAAATTGCTGTTCCTAAAGAGCTGGGGGATGGGGCATTAAAAATCTCCATTGCTCAAGACCCCTGGCTACTAAATATGTCTGGAACTATAGAAAGGATGGGCTTATTGAGCAAGGTGGTGAGCTGGAAGTACATACAGCCTCTGTCTACTGCTACTAAGGATTGGATAAGATCTACAGATAAATCCTACCATAAATCTTCAGTAATTTAGAAGGCTGTGGTGTTGGCCTTTCTGCTGATTGGAAACCGGTTGGTTTGGAAAGTTGGGGCTGGCAACAGGGTGAGGCTGGGGGGTGATACTTGGGTGGGGTGTGAAGAAAACTTTACGTTGCCTAGGGTTATGATTGCGGTTTTGAGAGAAAAAGGATTTTATTATTTATCTCAAGTGGCTGATCATGAGAATTCCTCCATTCTGAAACAGGAGTGGCCTCCAGCTGATAATTTGGGTTTCTTTGTTGATGAGAGGTCGATCTGAGAAAATAATTGATCTGCTCTAAAAGCCATCCATGTCAGGATTAATGAGGATGAGGATGAACTCGTATGGTCTAGGAACCCTATCAGTGGTGACTATTCTCCGAAATTGGGTTATAAATTTCTTAGAGAGGAAGAAAGCACACGGGGTCAGGAATTGTGGTACAAGGTGGTTTGGAAATTCAAGTGTCCCCTAAAATCAAGGATCTTTATGCAGATGGTCCTCAGAGACAAAGTTCCAACTTGAGACTATATGCAAAGAAGAAGCTGGCAAGGACCAGGCAGATGCCCTCTCTGCAAAGTTTGTGAAGAATCTCTCTCTCGAGTCTCATCTACTCATACATTGTAACTTTGCTGGCTTGTTTTGGAAGGAAATTGAAGACTAGACTGACTTTAGAAATGTGTAGAGGGGACAGTCTGTATGTAATTGTGGGCGATTTGATGACAGTTATTGATTGTATGAGAGGGTGTATGCTTTGAAAAAAAACATTAGACCTATCTTTGAGGAGATTTTAAATATTAAATATGATATAAATGATGTATCTTTTATACATGTGTACAGAGAAAGGAACCCATTGGCTGATTCTTTGTCGAAGAATGGTTTGCAGATGGATCCTGGGACCTGGCACATATCGGCTCGGCTCAGCTCAACAGGAGGGAGTCCTAGCTGAATATGATCCAGGACCTTTTTTCTGGTTTATCTGCTTTATACTCCATGCTGCTGGGAATTGATGCTTTTTAAGTGACTTATTAATATTATGGCTTTAGTGGAGTCATTTCACTATCATAAAATTTTGGACAAATGGTATGGATTCTGGAAGATTATCAATTAAGTATGGGACTGTAAAATCATTTTTGTAGTCTGTTTTCCTGCTGTCATTTTTATGAGCCCTTATGCTGGACACATTATTTGGAGGACTGTAGGAAAGTCCCTTTGATGATATGGAGTTTATCTGAAATGTATTGCTGTGAGAAGATGAGGTACTTAGTACACTCATAATGCTGAAAGGCATCAAAACAATATAATTTGTTTTCAGTAATAAAATTACGATTTTTTTCCAAGGAAAAAAAAAGATAAAGGGATATATAACAGTAAGGAAGTGCATTATTGGGTAGGCATTTTAATTCCCGCTATTACTATTCTGTGCTGATTCATTATTTGCACTTATATCCCAATGACTTTCTGGGTTATCAGTTTCTCATTATTTCCCACCATGCTGTTACAAGTACAACTGCTCATTAACTATGATAGGCAGCTTACAAATTGCAAGACCAGAAGGGCTGCTGCTTTTGCATAAATGCAATTGGTAGAGGAATTTACAAAATGCCACTTTTAATGTTGGCTACCAGAAAAAGATAAAAGAACTGGTAATGTGATGACATAGTTTGATCATATAATTCCGAAGTTCTTGAAGATTCACTAGCTAGTAGTTAGCACGGGATTGCAAGTCGAAAACATGAAAACATGACTTGAAAATTGTGTACCAAGTTAAGGGAAATCTGTGATGGGAATCTGTAGGCCACTCTAGTAAACTCGTGCGAATCATTTAACTTGACCTTATTTACCTAATCTAATGTAAGTTTTGGACCTATGTCCTGATCATAGACCTAGACAACAGTAAGAAGATGACTAATGAGATTGAGCCTTCTCTTGGGAAGAACATTCAACAGAGCATCAATGCAATTGACTATGGTGGAAATGGAGTTAACAAGTTTTTTATATTGTGATTAGTACAAATCTCATAGAGGGTCGATAGAGCAACTTTTCATTGACCTAATGTTATCATCATTGTCATCATCATTATTATTATTACAATAAGCTTTCTTCATTTGATGGACTTTAAGAAATATATGCACAACAGAATTCATGGCTTTGGGTAGTAATGCAATTTCATTAGACAATTTGAGTATGTAGATTTCCACAGTCAGTCATAATTGTAGTGAAATTTCTGGCACTGTGTTAATCTTTAGAAATGTTCCCAACGTTTCAAGTGGACACTCCACTCATCATCATGTTGATGATTACAGCTTCGTGAGACATCCTCCAAGACACAGACTGAGTGAGTCGGCCTGTGAGAGAGCCCATGAGTTGGGTATGCCCATGAGATGGGTCTGTCGTTTGAGATGAAACGATGTGTACCCCTTTGAGGGGTGAAGGTGCCCATGTGATGGGTGTATTGTTCTCCTCTGTGTAGAGAGTTGAGACGATGTGGTACTCCAGACGATTCTCCTGTGAGACTCAGTGAGATAGAGATATGTTGACTAGGATGTCCATGTGGCTGAGCACAGGTGGACGTGACCCTAGTGGTTGGGCACTAGTGAGTGTGTGTCCAGGTGATTCTCCTGTGAGACTCAGTGAGATAGAGATCTGTTGAGTAGGACAATCCTGTGGCTGAACACAAGTGGACGTGCCCCTAGTCGCTGAGCACTAGTGGGTGTGTGAGATCCCTTTCTTCCAGATGATTCTCCTGTGAGACTCAGTGAGATAGAGATTTGTTGAATAGGACGTTGTTGTGGTTGAGCACAGGTGGACGTGCCCCTAGTGGTTGAGCACTAGTGAGTGTGTGAGATCCCTTGTTTTATTGTCTAAGAGTAAGATTTACTTGTAACCCTAATTGTGATGTAAAGGGTACAGGTCAGCCCCACCATAAAGTGAAATATAATTGATGTAAAAGATAATTAATATTGTAATTATTAATTATATTCTGAGTTATTGAGGTCGGCCCTATTGTGCCAATAGACACCACTTTTGATGTGTCCAGTCTAGTATAAATAAAGGTGATTTCCCCATTGAGGAAACACACAACACACATAGGATTTTGGAAATTTCAGCAAGTACATATTCTAGGGCTGAAGTGCGCACCTCTCTTGGGCATTAGCCTTCTTGGTTTTTGAGAGCACCCTTTTGTGTGTTAGGTCTATGGTGTGGGAGGTCTTTCTCTTGAGAATATAGCAAAGGATTGTTGGGTTTTCTTCCCTTGTTGAGAAGGATTTCCCAGAATATTTCTTGTGTTCTTGTGCATGGTATTTCTTCTTGTGATCTTGGTTATTGCAGCAATTGTTAATGGTGTAGCTGCATTTGTCTATGGTTCAAGTAAATGCTAAAATTGAAATAAACCTCATGCTTGAGCCTAGCATAGTGAAAATTCAACATGGTATCAAAGCATAGGTCTTGAAGAACCCATTGCACAAGCATTAAATCCAGTCGTCCTCCTTTTTTGCAATTCCGTACGGCCTTCTAGGGTTTCTGCAATTCTGTACGACCCTCTCTTGTTTTGATGTTCCAGCACTTAATACTTGGACGTTGGGGCTAAAATTGGCATAGGAGAGTACAGCCTCCTTCAATGCACCTCCAGAGACTTAGAGTGAAATTCAGAGAATTTTGGATTTTTGGCCCTAGGGTTCCGCAATTTTCTGTAGATTTTTGGTTTTAGGGTTTATGCAGCTCATTAAAGAAGCTTTCAAGCTTACCAGTGTTCTTCTAGACTTCAAGGCTTATTGTTGGCAGTCATAAGCCCAACAAAACCTAAGTTTGCTAGCCTAGCCTAGCCGTTAGGTTTTGTAGCCCAGTTGGCAAGGGTTTGTGAAGAATCTGAAAATATGAAGAACAGAACCTTGGTGGAAGATAGGCTTGATGGATCAAGCGACTTTAGCTCCTGGAAGTCAAGACTTCAGATCACTCTTGAAGAGGAAGATCTATTGTGGACAATACAAAAGGCTTTACCAGAGACAGCCACCGATGAAGAGAAGGAAGGAAGAAGACGTCAAGGCAAGGAAGATAATGATCTACTCAGTAAGAGATCATCTCCTGCCTTGTATTGCAAACCTGAAGACAGCTTATGAAATGTATGAAGCATTAAAGAATATGTTTGAGAGTGACAACACCCTCAGAGCTCTTTCATTGAAGGGCCAACTTCAAAATATCAAGATGACAAAAAGTGACATCGTTGTTGCTTTCTTTATGAAGATGTCAGAAATCAGAGATCAGCTAGGTGCCATTGGAGAAATCATATATGACAGAGAACTTGTTTTGACCACTCTCAATAATCTTCCAAAACATTGGGAACCATTTCTTCAAAGCATCAGTGGAAGAGAAAAACTACATGTTTTTGATCGTCTGTGGACAGATTGTACCCAAGAAGAAATCAAACTTAGAGCTAGAGGAGTGAAAGACTCCCCTCGTGATGACAATCATGCTCTTGCACTTCATACAAAGAAAGGAGGAAGATTTAAAAGAAACTTCAGGCAAACATTCAAAGATGAAAAGACTTCATCATCTTCAAGTCATGATCAGAGAAGAGACATGTCAAAGATCCAGTGCTTCAGATGTGACAAGTATGGACACTTTGCGAGAAATTGCCCTAACAGAAAGAAAGGAAGACAATATGCTTCCACCGCTAACATTGATCCAAACCCACCTCAAAAGGATGAAGACATGAGAAATGAGGATTACTTCCTCTAAATGCAAGATTGAGCATGATTGTAGACTAAGGTAAGTTGTTCCTTATTTGATTTAATCATTAACCTGTAGTTTTGATAAGTGAAGGGTATTATCCCTAGTGTGGGAGCCCTCATGACTTGGACCATTATCCCTGGTACGGGAGTCCAACTTTTCTTGATTGATTATTATTCTAGTACAGGAGGCCATTTTGGTTTTTAACCCTATGGGATGCCATCTTGGTTATTATCCTAGTACAGAGATCATCAAAATACTATAGACTCAGTAGAACACCTGAGAAGACATGAGATATCTCCAGGTTAGCAAATAGGAAAAGGAAGATATCTATCCTTCATACTTTAGAGAGAGTCACTTGACTCAGAGGGAGTCAAACTATTTGAGAAGAAAGAAGAGACAATACCTTATCCCCTTAGTCAGTTCATGAGTCAGCCGAGACAAACTCACTGGATAGCAGCAAAGCATGTATTGAGATATCTACAAGGCACAGTTGGATATGGCCTGAGATATGCCTCCAGTGTAGACTTGAGTTTGCAGGGATATGCCTGTTAGAATATAATGGATGTGCTCGTTTTACCATTGACAATATCGTTATTGTCACCCAACCATAGGCCGAACCCACCCTCCGAGCACCTTAACCTTGACAGAGAATCACTCCGGAAGCAAACCCTAGGCTAGATAGCCAAACAAGGGGTAGCGCATCTTTCCCCAAGGATAGTGCACCAACAAGAGCTGATCAGATAGTCCAAACCCTAACCAAGAGATAGTCCAAGCCAAACGTGATCTGCTAGCTGCAGCAGCTGCAATGGCAGCTCTCCAAACCTGCGCACAAAACTGGGCACTGTAGTGCGCACAAGTACTACTCTGCAATTCTGAGACTGCCTGCCAGAATAAAGACTGGCCTCCTGTATTTATAGTAATTCTGGCTAACTGCCTGGGCCAACTTCTCATTCTGGGTATCTGTCTGTTCAGTATATATTTTTTCTTCTGGTCGACTTCTTCTCTTGGAGGCTAATAACCTAGTACAAGTTATCTTCTTGAGTCGACATGTCTTCTAGGGTTATTAGCCAACTCATTAGGGTTTCTTCTTGCTTCCCGGAATATTCTATTCTCGTCAGGTTTACACGTGGAGGTAAATACCTCCCGCAGCTACCATAATATCAACACTCCCTCCTAGCTAGGGAGGCATTACAGGTAATGGTCTTAAGCACAACCATACCATTCACCTGGTAGAATCAACATAGTTGTATAGACTATCTTATGACTAGATCATGAGCACCATCATCATCAGTGTCATCAGCTGCATCATCTCTCAAACCCATACTCTATCTGAGTAATCAGACATGATGCTCACTCCACAGAGTGACACAAGAGCCATTCTTCTAATCTAGAAGAGTAAATGTTTTGAACCATTTTCTGTCTGGGAAATCTCTGTTCATTGATCATTCATCTGGCTGATAATTATTTTCAACACTGCTGATAGTCTTCAAGGCAATCG
>SNQJ01S0261219.1:0-12224 GCA_010110895.2 Picea sitchensis
AGTGGTTTTGGAAAAGCTTGAGTATTGCCAAAAACAATTTCTCTCATCATAATAGATGTTAGTTTTGCATAATGGATAGTTAATAGATCACCATAATGGTTTTATCTTGGAGTCTTTATTGCTTGAGGGATTAACTTCTAGGGCGTTTTTGGATGCATTTATGTTGTATTTTCTTACTATACGCCCTAAGTTATTTTCTAGGATTCATATAAGCATTTGGTGCTTTTTCTTTTTAGGTGTATATTTTCTCAGAGAATTTGGTTTCATAAAAAAATTAATAAATATATATACATACACAGATTCTATGCTTGGTAGGAATCTTACAAATTTTATATTATTTCCCATGCAGGTTTCACTTTTGGTTTCTAGATCGATTTGAAATTTCAATTGTGGAATATTCAATGAGATGTCAAACATGGATCGTGGGAAGAAAAGATCAAGACAAACATATGTATCATCATACTTTCAAAGACCTCAATCCAAGGATCCACTTTCTCTTCATGCTTCGAACTCTTTTGAGCAACCTATCACTGGAAGAAATGCCAAATCTTGTGAGATTGCATCTAATATCCAAATAATAGATGAGAGAATAGGTTCCTTTGGTGATCACACTGAGATAAATGAATTTTCACCAGAAATTGGAAGTGAAAATGTTGAAAGTTTTTCCTTGGAAGAGAAAACAATCCATTCACAGAAAAGATTTTATAATTCAGTGAAAGATTCGCCAGGATTTTACAAGATTTTATAATCCAGTGAAAGTTTCGCCAAGATTTTACAAGATTATATAATTGACTAAAAGATTTGCCAAAAAATTATATATACATATTATATTAATGATAAAATAGCCTTCAATTTTTCCTATGTATCACAGGGATTCGCCCATTTATTATACATATAAATTTAGGGGGGGTTCTTAAAATCACCCCTGGTAAAAGCTCTTAAAAGAAATTGCAAAAGTTGATTTTTACATTGCCTCATTAGCTTCTGACAAGTGCTAGTATATTTCTATTATTGGATTATCATTTATGGTCATTGTGGAGTTTATTTAAGGCATTGATTGTGAAGCGATCATCTTGTATATATTGTTGTTATAGAATTTATGTTTGCTTCATCTTGCATCAACTTATTTCTTTTATTGACAAGTCCAAGGTTTTATGAAGCACTAACATCACGCTGTACTTGCAAAATAGTTTTTTTCTTGTTGCTTTGTTGTAGGCAAGTACACTCAAGAAGAGCATTACTTCATTTGCTAAACTTTTGAACTTTCTGATCAGTGTGGCTTTCGAGAAGGGATATCTTTTCTCAATACTTTAACCTTTTCCTTTTTAAACCTCCAGGTTACTGGGGACGTCTCCCCTGGGATATCATCCCTAAATAGAAAGAGTTTTCTTATTAAGGTGACAGTGATAGGACAAGTACAAATTGCGCGATAACAGTTCCAGTGGATCTCAGGACGAAGCGAGTGCACACCCTTCACCTATCCGAGCCTATACATCATTTGGGAGGATTCCCCGACCTTTATATCCACAGTTCCAGGGGGGACAACTGTTGGGACAGCTAGGGGATGCAGTAGGAAAACCAGCTCAAGGACAGGCAGTGCCACAAGATCCATTCAGAGTGTACAGGAGAGAATACTTGACACTAGGACTGGATTTCCATGCAGACATGAGTTTGCTAGACCATTGTTCGATCAGGTATTGGAACAACCCCCGAGAGGCACATAGGAGCACTTGGAAAGCTCAAAACATGGATTTCATCAAGAAAGTGGGGAGGTTGAACATTCCTACTTGTTATCCCCCACTTTTATGGATAACTAGGAGATCATGTCTCAAGGCCCACATGCCCTAGACATGGAGTACCGAGAGCCGGATCAACTTTAGCATGGCCCTGGAGGGCACATATTTTCTCCCTTTCAACGCTTCTACCTTGCCAGTAACAACAACATCCATCACCATCAGCTTGGTCTTATGTCAGAGATGGTTCTTGCTCCATGAGGTAATGATCTTGGGTATAATGGTATGTGTCACTTTGATCATCAAAACCCTTGAATATGTGCATTTAATTCCTTTTGTTTCTAACAAATGCTTGGATCTTATACTTTCCCGCTTGACCATGTCTGGGGGGATTGATAGGGTGCCCTAGTAAGCCTGTGTCTGTAGGTTCTGGTTTGCGACTGGGGGGATTTCTAAAAATCCATCTTCCTCTCTCGTCATAGCATAACTTTTTCATCTTGGTTCCCACTCACCTATCCCATTACACTTGTCTGGGCACTGGGTTGACCTATCATTTGAGGATTGCACCTTACCTAGTGGGAAGAAGGGGCTAAAGGTCCAGAAGGTAAAAGGAAGTTGGCAAAAGATAAAAGCCTTAGAATAAAACCTCGAGATGCTTCGCCCAGGGATCCCTAAGAAAGTAGTAAAAGGCTTCTCAGCAAGAAACAAGAGGGACTCGTAAAATAATAAAACAAGACCTAGTCAGAGGATAGGGGGTCTCATCACGAGCCAACCTATTAGGTGCATGGATACCTAGCAGTATGACATTACCACCAGTTGGTTACCATGCCAGGGTAGTGACCCTTGGTTGCATGGCCAAGGGAAAGGTGGTCACATCACGAGCCAACCTTCTCATTTATGTGAAAGTACTTGTGGGTAACACTGTCACTACTAGTCACCATGCCAGGGCAGTGTCCCCTGATTAGCCTCTTGAAGAAAAAACAATAAAGAATAAAAGGCATGAATGGGCTTGGAAAAAATTGCATCCAAGACAGGTGCAACTCGCCTTATACAAAGGCACCCACAGGTAAAGCTTTGCACCCTCTACTCTCACTGCACCCACTTGCCTGGACATACCTTATCCACATCACCCACTTGCATGGCTCAGATGAGGTTTCTTCCTGAAACTTTCCTCTTCCAGTGGACACTAGCCCAATAGGACGCCCTGCCACTTTCTCCAAACTTGTATTGCAGGATTGTATAATGTCTTTGATCTTTTAACTAGGGTAATTGGGGTTTTATGCACATGTTTAATAATATTGATGATGAGATGTGATTGACATTGCTATGATCCCTATGACTTATGATCCCATGGAGGGTGTAGCTTTTGATGTGCAGGATCATGCCCGATGGACAGGTACCATGTTGGATCGGTACACATGGGGAGATGATCAGTTCAAACCTCCATGGGGCTGAAGAGCCCACCAGATGGATGTTGGGACCCCATCAGGTGGTAGAGACAGGACAGAGATGGTTAGAGGCTTTACATTGGAGAAGAGGAGGGCATTCCACCAGAGGCACCCTGGCAGAGCTTGACCTAGGGAGGTTGTGCCTTCTCCATTGGAACGTTGACCCTAGAAGGCCCAGGACGTCACCCATGATGATCATGACATCATCCAGCCTTATGGACGTTTTGGGAGCTAGATTTGGCAATGTTGGCATGTCTGGCAGGTTTGAGAAGCCCAAGGAGGGATAACGTTTTGCTCCAGGATGTTGCATTTTCCCTGGAAGGGCCTAACGTCACCCTTAAAGGGGAATGACATCTCTCCTTAGCCTTATTAGGTTTTAATTTAAGCATTTAATGTAAAACAATATGATTTTTAATATTTTGGCCTTGTCGGCCTTTTTATGACCTAAAAGTGAAATTAGGTCATGGTACAGTATAAATTGAGGGTTTTTACTCTCATTTCTTCATCATCTCTGACTCACTCATTAGTGAGGTTTGAAATTTGCACTATACTTGAGGTTCTTGGCTGAAATTGTGGGGCACACTTGTTGAAGGAAGGCATTTTTGGATTTCTATTGGCAGTTTTTGGCATTTCTCTTGATTGAAGGTGTTACAACTAGGGTTTGCTATGTTATTTCTTGGTGAAATGTAAGTAAATTTCTGCAAAACTTCTTAATTGAATGGTTGTATTGTTATTTCTTGCATATATTGTTATGATTTGCTGAATAAACCCTAGGTGACAAGCACACATTGTAGGTCCTTGTCTCATGTCTCCATCAAGATTTTGAGCCATTTATTGAAGAGAGATAGAGCCTTGCCTTAGCAACACTCTTTTCTTCCTCTTCCAAGCTAGTTGTTTTTCTTATTGGGATAAGAAGGAGAAGACGCATTAAGGCCTAGTTCCCCTACACCTTAATGAGCCATTTTTCTAGGGTGTGTTGGTAAAGCCTTGCCATAGCAACATGTTTCCTGCAAAACCTCTTGTCTTAGTTTTATGCCACTTTCTGAGCTAGTCGTTTTTTCCATTGACCTAAGGAAGGAGGAGAGAGCATTGAGGCCTAGTTACCCTACATCAAAGTGAGCCTCTCTCCCCTAGGGTTTTGTCCTTGAGGCCTTGCCATAGAAACACTTCAAGGCTTGACCCTCCCATCCTTAGTCTTACTATCTTCCTTGATCCTTCAACCTTTGCGTCCTCCTTTTGACTCCATTAACCCTAGGAACGCATTGATCTAAGACCTAGCCTATGAGTACTATGATAAAAAACAACTCTTAATACTTTGAACAAAACCCTAACTATTCTAACCCTGGCCTAAGACTAACCCTACTAACTTATTGTTGTCGTCATCTCTTGCTATTAGCATCATTGTGCAGCTAATCATCCTACTTGTGAGCAATTGAATGGTTATTTAAGGCATTGTTTAAATGAAGTGTTAATTGTTACACTTGAATGCCACACTCCTTTAACATTTATTGAAGAAGTGATACTGTGCATCATTGCTATTATATAAACATTGATTTCATCAATATTTATTTCTCAACTGCTCAAATATCAAATAGTCATTGATTATATGAAGTACTAACCAAGCGAGTAAGCTTGCATATATCTATCTCTTGTTTCTTTGTCTCGGGAAGGTACATCTCATTTTGGTTATACTTCTCTTTATTGGCTAGTTAGCTGAACTATCTGCTTGGTGGTGACTTGTGAGGGGGGGATTTATCTTTTATCCTATAATCCTTAGCCTTCTCAAACCCCCGGTCACCAGGGACGTCTCCCCTGGGCCTCACCTCCCTAAAAAGAAAGAACCTTCCTATCGAGGTGACATTGGGTGGGATTGGTTCAGTTACACCAGTTTACCTCTTCACACATATCTTTTATCATAACTACAAACTGTGCGATAACACTACTTTCGACATATCATCACGATGCTCAGCTCAAGCATGGGTACAAAATCTTGACACATTTCAAGCTTAACCCAATGACAGAGTCATAAACCATTAGCTTTGCCACCTTGTACTTGGATGGCGAGGCCCACGAGTGGTGGTACCATCGGCTGGTGACCTCAGGTCACAACCAAATTACTTCATACTTGGAGTTCATTGAGAGGTTGATGGAGAGGTTTGATAGGAGATATCCAGAGCTCCATTTCAGGGACCTTACACAGTTGAGACAAACAGGATCAGTCGAGGCCTTCATAATAGAGTTCCATCGGAAGGCAATGGTCGTATACAATATATCAGACCACAGATTGGTGATGTTGTTCATTGAATCATTGATGGAGCCATTGAGGGGTTGGGTTAAGGATTTCAAGCCTCACACCCTACAGGAGGCCATTGTGCGCACGAGAGACATGGGGGACTCAACACTGAAACCCAAAATCATTACCAAACCCTTTGTACCACAGAGAGACAGGGATAAAAAAAATACACAAAGGGAATCGAAGGGTAAGCCCAAGTTGGAAGATGACACCAAACGGGAGTTGATAAGGAAGAAGTTATGCTTCTCTTGTAGAGACCCTTGGGTTCTAGGCCATAGGTGCATGGGCAAGCGAGAGATCCATTATAATGAGGTGGTAGCAGACAGTGTGAATAGTGAGGAGGAGGAGCAGTACAATGGATCCACTATCTCAGAGGAGGAGCCATCACAGGCAGAGGAGAAGCCTCCACAGAGACCACTAACACTGGTAGGGACCCACCCACCAATAGCACCACACCTTCCTGAGCAGGCTGACGTACGGAAACCAACAAAGGAAGGTTTCATAACAACCCTTTCTAGTGTTCCCAGATATGACACCGTCCGAATCAGAGGGAATATTAAGGGACAACGATCAATCACCCTAATTGATGGTGGGGCCACTCACAACTTCATTGATGCTTCATTGGTATCGAGGCGGGCACTTCAAACAGAGGAGTTTGAGGGATGCGATGTTGCAGTAGCAGATGGCCATACAGTGGAGTGTCTAGACAGAGTCTCGTACTTGGATATAAAGTTAGGTAACTACACCGTGAGAGACACATTTTATGTAGTTGACCTATCGGACACAAATGTGGTGTTGGGAGTCTAATGGTCGATCAAATTGGGCAAAATCACCACAAACTAACAAACCTTGGAGATGGGGTTCAGGAACAGTGATGGGAAGAGGATCGTTCTGAGGGGCATGTCGACAATGGCATCTGAGATAGTTTCAGTCAAGAGGATGGAGAAGATCTTCAGGCATGGGGATATAACATATGTTGCAGAGTTCTTGATCACTATGTAGAAGGATTCAGAGGGTCGACAAAATTATCAAACAGAGATCAAGAACTTGTTATGAAGGCATCAACAGGTTTTTGGTTCGATTCCACTAGAGAGACCACCTAACATAGGGTTTGCGCATACTATTGAGTTGGAGGAGGGGGGCAAACCTATGATAACACCACCATATCATCATCCTAGGAGGTTCAAGGATGAGATAGAGAAAGCAATTAAGGAATTGCTAGCAATGGGACACATTATACCTAGAAGCAGCCCATTCGCTTCTTCAGTTGTCTTAGTTATGAAGAAGGATGGTACCATGAGGATGTGGATCGACTACTTGGCCTTGAACAAGAAAACCATCAAGAACCGGTATCCTATCCCTCGCATTGATGAGTTGATGGACAAACTAAATGGGGTAGTTTTCTTCTCAAAGATTGATCTACGCTCTAGATATCATCATATCAACATCTGAGAGAAGGACATAGAGAAGATGACATTCGGATGCCACTTTGGTCATTTTGAGTTCCTGGTTAAGCCATTTGGGCTCACCAATGCACTGGCTACATTTGAGTCTTGCATGAACCACATATTTAAGGAACAGTTGAGGAAATCAGTATTGGTTTTCTTCAACAACATCTTGGTCTACAACAAGACATGGCAGGAGCATATGAGGCACTTGGATGAGGTACTAAGGATCACGGAGACACAGTCACTATACGCCAAAGATTCCAAGTGTGAGTTCGTTATGACGGAACTACTATACTTGGGCCACATCATTAGTGCACATGGGCCACATCATTAGTGCAAATGGGCCACATCATTAGTGCACATGGGCCACATCATTAGTGCAAATGGGCCACATCAGGGCCATTCTGGATTGGCCAACGCCCAGGAATGTGACAAAGTTGAGGAGCTTCTTTGGGTTATGCAGCTATTACAAGTGGTTTGTCAAGGGTTTTTCTCAGCTTGGAGCACCACTTACAGATCTCACTCGTCATGGGGCTTTCAACTGGACCGAGGAGTCACAAAAATGCTTTGATCACATGAAGGAAGTCATCGGCACATGTCCAGTGTTAGCATTCCCAGACTTCACTTTACCATTTGTATTAGAGTGTGATGCATACAACAAGGGAAATGGGGAAATTTTGATGCAGGGAGGACACCCCATTGTGTTTGAGAGAAGGAAGCTCAATCATTCCAAGAGGCTATACTGCACTTATGACAAGGAAATGCTGACAATCATGCATTCCTTGACCAAATTCAGACAATATTTGGTGGGCAGCCAATTCATGGTCGAAACAGATCACAACAGCTTAAAGTATTTCCTTGAGCAGAGGGACCTCAATGAACGCCAACAAAAATGGGTGACGAAGGTGCAGGCCTTCGACTTCAACATAGAGTACGTCAAGGGGAAGAAGAACATTGTGGCCTGTTATCGTGCAATTTGTACTTGCCCAAAGCCAAAGGCAAGTGAATACTAAATTGGCGTAACAAGGAGGATGTCCTATCACTGTCACCTTAATAGATGGTTGTAGCAATATATTGCAACAATAGCAAATTAGTTAGTGAGTTAGTCTAATCTAAAGTTAGAAATAGTTAGTAAAAGTCTTAGGGAAGATGGTTTAAGAGTTGTTTTGGTCAATCAATAACTTGCAAGGTGTGAACTAATGCCTTTTAGGGTAATGGAGTCAAAGTTTGCAGCGACAATTCTTAGAGGATAACAACAAATGATAATGGATGAACTAAAGGAAAGGTAAGATGATTGAGGTGTTAGTAACCTAAGGCCTCAATATCTTAAACCCTAGAAGGAAAAAATGCTAGAAAGTAGGTAATCCTAGGCCCTAGCGATTTCCTTCTTCTTTAGATCAAGCTTGAAATGAAGTGTATGAAGCTAATAAAGAAATTCTACTAGAGTGATACAAGGGTAGGGCTCTATTTTATTCTTCAAAGGAGATGTTCTCTAGCAAAATCAAGTAGGTGAAAAATTATAAAGAAAAGGACAATAACATGTGCTTTTCTCCTAGGGTTTCAAACTAGCAATTTCATAATCTTAGCAATGAATAAGAAAATGTACCATAACCATTCAAAATAAATGAAGAATTGCAGATTTTACTTACTTCATCAAGAATAATCTAGCCACAAAACCCTAGTTGAAGACTTTCCACCATGAAAATGCCAAAATACACCAAAAATAGTCTCTCCAAGAAGTTGCGTACTAGTTAATTTCAGCCAATCACCCTTAAAAAGGGCCAAATTTCAGACCTCACTTGTGTGTGTGAAAGATGATCAAAAAATGAGAGCTTTAACTCTCTATTTATACAATATGAATGACCTTTAATTACATTTTAGGTCAAAAAAAGGTCGACATGGCCAGTTTACATCAAAAATCCAATTTTACATAAAATTGACAATTTAAAACCCTAATTTGTCTTTAGGGATGACGCCATGCCCCTCTTAGGGTGACGTTAGGCCCCATCATGGAATGTTAGGCCTCAAAAGTGAAACGTTAGGCCTCAAACAGGCTCAGAAGTTGCCACACGTGCCAACCAAGCCATCTTCATGCCAAAGCCCTAATTGGATGACGTCAAGGCTCAATATGATGACATCAGGGGCCTTCAAGGGCCAACGTCATGGTGGAAGGGATAGACCCCCCTAGGTCCAGGCCTGCCAAAGTGTCTCTGGTGGAACGTCCTTCTTTTTCTCCAGTGCAAGCCTCTGGTGTCCCTCTACTCCTGGCTGGGGTCACAACATCCATCTGGTGGGATTTTAGCCCCATGGTGGTCCGAACTAATCATCTACCCATATGTACCTGTCCATCGGGCATGGTCCTGCAGAAACAACAAGTACGCCCTCCATGGGCTCATAAGTCATAGGGATCATAGCAATGTCAATCATGCCTAATAATCAAGTTACCCAAACATGTGCATCAAACCCCCCTTTACCTACACAAATGCTCAAAGACATTATGCAGTTTAACAAGCCAGGTTTCGAGAGGGTCTCAGGACATCCTATTGTTCTAATCCTCCTCAGGTTTGGGGTGTTTCCCAGGTGAAGACCAATCTAGGTCATGTAGATGCATGAGATGGTGTANGCAAGGGGTGCAGTGATAACAGGGAAATGTAGGTCTTACCTGAGGGTGCCTCTGTAGAGGGTGAGATGCACCTTGTCATGGATGTCATTGTTTCCTAGCCCATTCAATGCCTTTTACTCTTTGTCTTATTGCTTTTTTATTTTCAAGAAAATAGTTGGAGGACAATGTCCTGGCGTGGTGACCACTGGTGACAGCGTTACCCACAAGAATTTCACGGAAATGAGAAGGTTGGCTCGTGATGAGACCCCCTTTCTCTTGGTTATGCCACCAAGAGCCACTACCCTGGTTTTGTGACCAGATGGATGGAAATGTCATACTGCTACATGCCCATGGACCTAATAGGTCGGCTCATGATGAGACCTCTTATCCACCAACTAAGTCTTGAGTTTTATTTTATTTTACGGGTTCTATTTTCTTGTTGAGAAGCCTTTTATTGCTTTCTCGGGAATCCCTGGGTGAAGCATCTCAAGGTTTCATCTTGGTTTTTAACTTTTTCCAGCTACTTTTATCCTCTGGGCCTTTAGCCCCTTCTTCCCACAAGGTAAGGTACAACCCTTACTAGCTTGGCAAACCCAATGCTCGAACCAATGTAGGGGAAAGATGAGAGGGATAATGATGAAAAGTGGTAAGTATGGAAGGAATGGATGATGACCTTTCATATACCCACCCAATGGCAACTCATCCCTAAGGGAACCAATTTACTAGGGCACTCTGTCATCCCCCCCAGGCATGGACAATTTAAAGAGCATAATTTCCAAGAAAACGTCATGAAACAAAAGAGAATTCAGTGCACATATTCAAATGTTTTGAGAATAAGAGTGACACATACCATGATACCCAGACTCATTACCTCATGGAGCAAGACCCACTGCTACTTCAAAATCAGGCCGATGGGATGGATGTTGTTGCTGCTGATAGATAGGAGGCGTTGAAGAAAAGATGGGCCCTCTAGGGCCAAGCTCAAGTCATATGGCTCTCGGTACTCTATGTCTAGGACCTGTGGACCTCGAGACATAATCTCCTCAGTTATCCCTAGGATAAGGGATAACATGGCCGATGCACTATCTAGGAGACCTACGTCATGTTCTTTGATGGAGGTTTCAGTAGATTGGAAATCCCACTTGTTAATGGAATATTCCAAGAACAAGTTCCTTGTGAGGTTTTGGATGGACAGATTCAGGATGACAGGTACAAGGTCATTGCCGATGTCATATTCTTCTCTGACAAAGTCTACTTAGTACTAGATTCAGGACTCAAGAAGAATATCCTAGTTGTAGTTCATGATTCACCACTAGCAGGCCATCAGGGGTTTTTCAAAACCTACAGGCATATCAGAGAGAGGTTCTCATGAAAGGGCCTCAAGCAGGACGTTATGAGTTACATCAGTGAGTGTGTGACTTGTAAGCAGAACAAGTCAGAGCATACACTTCCAGCAGGGCTACTTCAGACACTTCCCATTCTGGCACAGAAATGGGAAAGCATATTGATGGACTTCATCACAGGCCTACCCAAGGTTCAGGGTAAGGACTGTATCTATGTAGTGGTTGACAGATTGACCAAGTTTTCTCACTTCTATGCCATACCCATAGAGTATAGCGCAATTTAGGCAGCCGAGTTATTCTTCAGGGAGGTCTTTAGACTTCATGGGTTGCTGAGGAACATCATCAGTGATAGGGTCATTCAGTTTATTGGTACATTCTGGAGGGAGTTGTTTAGATTGGTTGGGACAGAGTTGACACCCAACACCAGCTATCACCCTCAGACATATGGGCAGACCGAGATAGTCAACAAGTAGGTTGAGGGGTATTTGAGGAACTATGTGGGTGGAGAACAGAGAACATGGGTCAGGTGGCTACATCTAGGAGAGCATTGCTATAACATCACTTTCCACAAGTCCATTGGCATGACACCCTTTCGAGCATATTGTATGGTTATGATGCTCCCACTTTGGTAGACTTGGTTTTCGAGGAGAGAAGAGCTCCCAAAGCCAAGGATTGAATCACTGAGATTCAGGATATTCTCAAGTTACTAAAAGAGAACCTGCGGACAACACAAAATCAACAGAAGATGAGTGCGGACAGGCACAGGATAGAGCACAACTTTGAGGTTGGAGACTTGGTTTTCTTGAGATTCCAACCCTACAGACAGTTATCTATGAAGAAGAGTGGGGCCGAGAAGCTCAAACCTAGATTTTATGGACCTTACAAGATCATGCGCTAGGTAGGCGAGGTTTCTTATGAGCTAGAGCTTCCAGAGGGGAGCAGGATCCATAATGTGTTCCACATATCTTGCCTCAAGAAGGTCGTGGCACAATTCATCAACACATCAGAGGAGTTTCCCCCATTGGATGAGGGGGGACAGTTGGAGTTGGTTCCGGAGGAGGTATTGGAGTTCTGAGAACGGAAACTGACGAGCAGGGTCATCAGAGAGTGTTTGATAAGATGGAGAGGACTTCCAATAGAGGATGTTACTTGGGAGAGCAAGTAGATGTTGCAGCGCCCTAGATTGGTATTGCTTGAGGAAAAGCAATTTTGGAAAGAGAGGACTGTAATGTCCCTTTCCAAATAGGAGCTACAGAGAGGAGGCTTAATGGTCCAAACAACCCTATTAGACTATAGCCAGGGCCATGTGTTGGTCACTATAATTGCTTAATTAATTTTAAACAACCAAGTGAAACAT
>SNQJ01S0261220.1:0-12224 GCA_010110895.2 Picea sitchensis
GCTGGAATTTTATTATACAGTTTGTTAAACCTCAGAATAAATTCCATAACCGTTTCTGAATTCTTTTTCTTTAGAGACCCAAACTCGGTAAGGTAATATAAGTGATCTTTCCGCTCTCCCCATTGTCTGAGGAAAGCATCTTCCAATGCATCATATGTCCAAATAGAAGTTGTAGGAAGGCTCCTAAACCAAGTTCGGACCTGTCCTTCAAAGGTCTGTACAAGAAGTCTCGAATAAAAATCCTCATGCTCAATACCACAAATGTCTGTGAACTGGTCAAAAAAGTTTATATGCTCAGCCGCGGTTAGATCTCCCTCTCCAGTGAACTTAGGAAGATTTTTGATGTAGTTGTCAGGTAAATCATGGAGGTGAACGGGTAAAATTAGGGGAGCATATCTCACTGCTACTTTTGCAAATACTCTAGGAGGAGGGACATTACCTCCTCCTCCGACGCCTGCCATCGAATTGGGAGTAGGAAATGAGGGTGTAACACACTCCTTTGAATCAGGTGAAACTGGGAAGTTCTGTTGAAGAAAGGCTGGTATGTCAAATGACAACGATCTTTCTAAAGGACCTTTTCCCTTGTTTATAGATGGGAAAGTATGATGGATCTCACTCCTAAATTCAGAGTAGTTTGTTTTCGGATCTCTAGTATCAGACTGAGGACTGCAAGAAGTAGGAGGTTCTGAAGGGCATTTAGTCTTTAAAAGTAGGTTTTTGGGTTTATGAATGGTAGCGGTTGCCTCAGGCGAGCCTCTCGCTTTTAAAAAAATTCCAGGATCATTAACAGGCGTAATTAGCTTGGCATCCGGGTTCTGTCTGGTATGCCTTCTACCAGACGCCAGTTTGTGTTTCAGTGGAGTCGCCAAGTGAAATATTTAAACAAGCCTTAAAACGGTGTGCACTCTATGTTCACTATCAAAGAGTAACACTATCAGCGAAATAGTTTGTCATTTTCCTAGGGAAAAGATTTTGTAACTTCTCTCCCCGACAACGGCGCCAGAAAGATGTTGTTCCTGAGTCTGTACTAAGGCTTAAAGTACAGTGTCAAGGCATCCAAAAGTATGTGAAAGATGAATATGAAGATAAAATCACCTTCAGTATGAGAAACTAGGGCAGATTTCTATGTTCTCGTTGTCTAGCTTCCAACTGCTCTTGAGCAGTTATATCACGCTCAATGGCTGCCCATGAACGCTTAAGTTCTTCCCGGATGTTAACAATTTTGAGGATTGTATCAAAAATATTTAAAGCAATATGTGTTTGATTAGATAGCCCGGGTTCAATATTAGGTTGCGTAGCTGCAGGTACAGTCATTGAGGAACAGTAACCGTAAGAAATAATTTAAAGAGAGATTTCAGTGTTGTTTCAATTTGGTCGAAATAAAGAGAGATTTTTACGTTTTCTGAATGAAATAAAAATTGCAAAATAAGGCCCTTTCCCGTAACTGCATTATAATTTAATATAAAAGTGTGTCCCTTGATGTTGGTCAATTTTGAGGATTGTATCAAAAAATATTTAAAGCAATATGTGTTTGATTAGATAGCCCGGTTTCAATATTAGGTTGCAGAGTCAAGCAGTGTGTATTACCATTGAGGAACAGTAACTGTAAGAAATAATTTAAAGAGAGATTTCAACGCTTTCCAAATTTGTTCGAAATAAAGAGAGATTTTTACGCTTTCCTAATGAAATAAAATTGCAAAATAAGGCCCTTTCCCCAGAATCGCATTATAATTTAATATAAAAGTGTGATGGGAAAGAGAAACATTTAGCTGCGTATAACATGAGGTTCCTTTTAAAAGAAAAGTCACATATAAGCGGAAGAAGAAATTGGTGAGAAAAATAACCTAATGAAATGAGGGTAAACGAGAATTCAAAATGAATTGGTCTTACACCAACCGACAGCCATGAAGAGGAAAAACAATAGACAGAGATAGAAAACCGTAATTCCCTTTGTTATAGTAGTGGTCATACTAAATTATAACAAAGCACATCGCTATGAATGAGCGAAATGACATGAAACATAAAGCACAAAGAAGCAAACTTTATAATACAGTCTGGACGGAATCAAGAATCTCCAAATTTGCTTATATTAACTTATCGAATGCAAAAAATCTATTACAATCACACTCAAAAGGTCCAAACCTTTGTGCTCTTTTTTGTGTCCCTTTATACAAAAATTTTCTCCGCTACTTTAAATGAGAGGAGTTTCAAACTATTCCACCTCTCCTACTCTATATTTTCAAAGCTGTGTGCTTGCCTTCCTTGATTCGCCGCGATAAGGATAAGCATTTGTCCACGAATCGATAATAAGCTCGCGGTCCGCTTGGAGTCGGAGGAGCGACATGTCACTTCCATCTCTTCTACTCTCGCTTTTCAAAAGTGCCGTGCTTGTCTTTGCATGGATTCAAAGGATATGATACATTTGTCCACGAACCGGGATACAAGCTGTGAAGGCTCCGCTGATGTACCGCTCCTCGGCGAAATAGAACTCTCAGGCCAACTGTGGAATTTTACCACCTATTTGTGCGTCAATGATGTCAAGAGCTGCTGAGTTGTGCGCTCCGTTGAATCAAATGTTTATCAACTTGGGCCATGTCCAACCTGACTATCTTGGAGATATCCGCCGAATCTCTTTCTATTCTCCTTAGATCGAGGATATCTCGATCTATATTCATTTTCCAAGTAGCTGCCTTCCTCGAAATACCTCCATTTTCCATTTCTAGCATCTCGCCATCTATGGTATTGAAGGCTTCTTCTAATGAACTCGTTACTTTGTGAGCCTGTTCCTTGCTTAAAGCAATATTGTGTTCCCAATCTAACAAAATATTACCCTTTGTTTGTTCAACGATGGTGAGCCCTGGAGAACATGTGGAAAATTTGTTGTTGGTAGCTATCATTGCCTCTTGAAAAGCTACCCAAACAACCTCTGCGTTCCTTTCCTTGACAAACATATTTTCTGAAATATGATGCATTAACACGCAATCTTCTCAGATCACACCCACTTTGTCTAACAAACTTTTTTGTACAGAAGAGATCCCGCCTCGAGCATCAATCACTCAGATTTAAACCCCCGACAAGCCGATCATTTTTCTTTCAAGAACCTCTACTTGAGCCTCAGAAGCTCGATCATATTCCTCCTCACGGGACCATCCCTGCACCCGACCTTCTCTGATCACCGAATGTGCTTGCTCCAGCTTAACTTTGAGCATTTCTATCTCTATTTTTATTAGCCAATCTAGCTTGTTCCATCTCTATGTTGGCTTGACCCTTGGCATTTTCTCGTAAGTAGCCAACTGCCTTCGAGGGTCCCCATGAGGTGATTCTTTCTTTTTAATTGGAAATTCATCTGCCCAACCGAGAATAGATTTTCCGAAGCGTAGGCGCCCAATGTTCCAACGATTCTTAGCAATTCAGCCACTTTTCTTATTTTTTGCCATCTGTCATGATTTTGTATTTTTTATCAAAGGAGTCTCCTGATAGTGTACCTCGCTTCACAACTGCTTTTCTCTCTTTGTCAAAGAAGAATTCATTAGGGGGTATTTCTTCTGCCCTTATAGGCCTCACCTCTTCACCAAATATCCATCCCTTGCTAACATCTCCCCGTGCCGACTGCAAGGGTGTGACGGAGGAGATGGTTTTCCCATTTGCTTTGTTGATTCTTTTGGAGTAATAACAGGGTTCTATTCTTTTGGAGCATTTGGGGCTTCTTTTTCAATTTCTACTATCTGCTTCTGGTGGTCTCAAATTTTCCTTCAAAATTTCCTAATTTTTTTGCTTGGAGGGTTCGGAGTTTTTCCCTCAACCTCTGAACTCTCTTTTCTTGGTGGGTCTGGAGTCATTCCCTCAGCCTCTTAAATCTGTTTGCTTGGAGGATCTTGAGTCCTTTCTTTTGTTTCGGGATTAATCATTTGCTCCTCTTCCGGTTTTTGTCCAGGGATAGATATTACTCAGAATCTTCATCATCCTTTTTTTTTGTCTCGGCAATGGCCAAACCTCTCAACATAGTGGGAAGACATCTTTGCCTATGCTCTTGGAATCTTAACACAACTGTTGTTTCTTCGGGTGCTAGCGATTGGATCCGAGCTAACACCTCTTCATAAGATTTCTCTCCTCGGAAAAATGTCGTCCGAGGGGAATTCTCATGTTCGAATATATTAAGCCCAACATGAGCCAGATAATTGCTTACAATTTTTTGTGGATCATGCTTTTAATCTCAATGAGGCCAACTAGATCCTCCTGTGTTCAACCCCGCTTTGGCATGCCCAAAATCTAATAAAGAATATGAACGGCCTGAATAAAAGAACGCCATACCTTCTTTGAATAGCCCTTTAGTTCCTTGCTTACCCCCCCGATTAATATTTGCCATGCAACTTCACGACAAGCTAGTTTTTCGGGAACGAACAAAGGTAGCGCATGAGGGAGAACAGAAGCCCCGAAAAACTCCATGTATGAGAACTCGCTTCACGCATTAATCTGAAACACCACTCATGATTCCGCTGAAACGCCTATCCGAGATATGAGGTGGTGGGTGGCCAAAAATATTGATGTGCAAGGGCACCATTACCCAATTGAAAATCTCATATGGGAAATTTCCAGCTTTACTTTCCCATAAATTATCATGGCATTCGTGCACTGGTTTTTTCTTGTGTTGGATTCCAAGCCCAATTCATTAAGGAAAAGGCCATGATATATTGCATCCGCGGATATATGTCAACATGTAAAATGAGGGTTTCAATCACTCTCTTCTCCCTATACTCTATGACCCCGCTACAAGCTATCCGAGCATCTTTGACCAATTGAAGGAGCAACCTTCAACGACTGGAATATGAGAGGCACCTAAGAGACATAGAAATGCGAGGTGTATTCTCACCCAACGTAATTTATGATAAATATCATTGCCACATACTTGTATTGTGGCTCGTTCAGCTAATTGAATACACGCCTCGCTATTTCGCCTCAATGTCGCTGAGCTAAACCTAACTCTTTTATCAAACTCCGTATAGTTTTATCATATATTCCCCTCGCGGCACTCCTTCTTTTTGAATTTTTCCAAGAAATTCACACCGTATGTATATTCAGATATGAAAGGCAACTTATACATGCTTTGTAAATGCTCGGGCCAAAAAGTTCCGATAGTCACTCGCTGATTATTCATAATTGTTTTGGTAGGTAGGTCCACGTGATCCAAAGCCCAACGGATCGGCGTCACAGTAAGGAAGAACCGTGCCCTGCTTTATTCTGCGGCATCCCGTAGACGACAACTATCTTATACTCAGGTAAACGCTTTCGTTGTTGTTATAAACTATCCGAGTAATCAACTAATTCTTTAACATCGGGAACACATGGCACAAATAACTCCATTCACACGGCAAGCGCATCGTGAGACATTGTCTCCGAGTCTTTGATCATAATCACATTTGTTCGCCGCTTCCGCCGGAGCCATGATCACGCTTTTCGCCTTTCCTCGCGGGAACTCACAGATACATGCGTAGCTACCTACTTCGAAAATGATGAGCTCTGTTTGCTTATGAAAAAAGTTTTCATCATAACAAAATGAGACTCCCATATATATTTGAAACTTCTGTAATCTTCGTAATAAGTCTGTCCAATCGAAATTAACAACAAATTGATTGCATAAAAATCCGATCTTCTTTATTCATGGATTTACCCTAAATATTCATTAATATCATCACGTTTAGCTACGTCACTGGAGTATGAAAGAAAAGTTATCTTGGGAAATGTGTAAGCCTCATGCGCTGACCTATCTCTTCAAGTATATTTTAAAATATTCAAAATATAGCAATGTTAAAAAATCTTCTCGCTTTCCCCGTGATCTATTCCTTTTAACGTTTTAAGTTTTCAACTCGCGAGATTGCGAAAATCGATTTTAGCTTAATTCAAAGCACTTGGATTTTACGCGATCCTTAATTATATAATTAGCCTCTGGCTCGGGCCATATCGCGACTCGGAATCTCGGGTTAAGAGAATTTTGGGAGAATGATATGCAGAGTCGCGAAACCGCGATGTGACGATAATTAAGGCTCAAATTACGAGAAGGAAATCTTAAATTAGGAGACTAAATAATCTCTATAATCATCTCGCAACTTCACGAATCGTGGTTTTGGACACCTTAACTTTATGAGAGAAAGTGCCGAGTGACGAAGTGTTGAGAACCAAATTTAACCATGGTTAGTTTTTACCTTTAGTCCTTGACCAAAGTTATCACAAAATTTATCGTGTTCTCGACTCTCGGGGCTATAAAAACAAAACTAGGTTCGACGAATGTCGAGGCGTGAATTCCTGAAAATGCATACTCATGAGTTAAATTTTTTACCTTAGTTAATGTTTTACACAAAAAAACAAAAAACGAATTGGCAGCCGCTCCTGACTTAAGTGAATTCAAAGATTGAAGTATCCGACTCAGGATATCCCAAAATAAAACCAAAAGAGAAAACATACTTGCAAAATGTACTTTTAAAGGAAAGCTGCCATATCCAGCTAAGGTTTCATAGTTTGCAGATTTCGAAGAAGAAAAGAAAACAAACTTTTTAGATCCAAGTATCAAAAATTGAAAATTAAGCGAGGTGAAAAACATACGGCTCCAACACCAGCCACATATTACACTGGTTGCATGACGACTGCCCGAACTTTGAAATAAAAAACCGAGGGTTTGCTTAAATCATCGAGGGTTTCATTAAGTAGCTTGATCCCCGGTAACCAGGGATTGTTCTTTAGGCACGTGGGAAAATTAGAAACGAAGTCATAGGGTGTCTCGGAGCACAGACCTTGGGAGTATGGGTACTCACTAGCTAGGAAGCGCTCATTATCAAATTCTGAGTCTTCATTTAGGACTATGGGATTTTGATCAATACTATGTTTTGGTTTATTCCTAGCAAGCCTCGATATCAGTCGAAAGCATTCTTTTTTACCTTTGCTATCGACAGTAGGTTTACCTTTAACCTTTTTACTCAGGATTTTATAGCCTCAACTTTGCTTGTTAAAACGTCGGGTAAGTTAATATCAGGGTCGACCGAGGGTTTGGGAGAGGGCAACAGGACATGGAAAGGCACGGGTGGCCCGACCTTAGTTTCATTAACCACAGGCTTGTCAATTTGGACAGGCTCTGTATCAGCAAAACCATTTCGAGAGATAAAATCTTGCCAACTGTCACCGTGAAGATTTAAATGATGAACAACGATGAGTCTGATCAGGCCATGGTAAACCAACCTACTGTCGGCCTTCTCTCATTTAAACATCTTAGCCATTTTATAAAGACTACGCTGGAAATAAAATGGCATATTCAATGGATAACCCATAAAATTCATTAACAGTCGAAGGTGATAAAGAAAAACCAGTCCATACCGACCCTCACAAGTCACGAATTGTTTAACCACCATCAAAATATCATTCCACCTTGGTTTAAGCGTGGAAATGGGCATACCTCTGTCACAGGATGTGACCTTCCGTGAGACGAACAATAACGACCATGACACCTCCTCAACTTAAGACTTTTTAAACCATCGCTGGCCCGAGGCTGCTAATCTTGTGGCAGAGCTGATAAACTCTTCACTAACTTCAAGCTGAATGTCACCTATCTTGGCCCTACACCCATCAAAAGTCAGGGTGAATTGTTTTGCAACAAATAGATTAAAACCCTCAAACCTCTGTACAAATGTGAGCCAACCATTATCTTGCAAATCTTTCCAGGCGTTATCGAACAATAGCAAGGCTTGACTACCATTCGTCTCAATTCACACCACCGGTGCCATGGAGAAGAGAACCCGATGAGCGATGTGAACAAGACAAGGTTTGAACGTAGCATACACAGGAGTAGAACGCTCACAGGCTTACCCAATGCTAGCAGAGGTGAAACAAGGATAGGGGTAAGCATTAATGACATCGTGCGAAGGTGGTGGAGCTATTTCTGTCCATGCAGAATAGTCATTACCATGGTACAACCACCAACGCTTTCAACTATTCAATCCACAACGCATATGTGTTACAACTATGTCATTTCAATCAATCAATTGAAACCTTTGGTAAGTGGATAAACCATTCGCGCGATCAAAAGTTATACCATAGTTTTTTTTTTTAAATCAAACATATGAATCGAAACCAATACCAAGTGTTTGATGAAATGATTCACACCAAGGGTTTAAACCATAACACCAATGATTTTTCATATAATCAATATGCCAAGTGAATTCATCAAATAACATGTAAATCCAATCGCCAATGCATCACAATTCAATCACTCATGAAACGAAATTACATAATCAATCAAAGAGTGTCAAATGAGTATAGATCAAAATGGTTTTTCCAACTGCATAATGATAAGTAAAATGTAAACGCAATGGGCATATCGACAAGAATGATAACGACAATTCATTGAAGATTTTAATGCAACTTCAAAAGACCAATTTTCACACTTACAGTCGTGAAAACAAAAACGAAGGTAAGTGTGCAAATAGCGCAAAAAACAAAAGTGTCGTTTTATCTGAGAATTGCGACGAAAAATTAAGGTTTGCAAAACACTGGTGTAGGAAGCTTATAAGGACAGTGGGAAAATGTGAATTGGCTGCCAACAATGGCGACACACTGGTAGAAGCAGTTATCTCTGCCAAAAGAACAAATTCATATTAGGACAGCAAAGATAATTCCAACTCAAAAACAACAACCAGAAAATCACATAAACATCATCATTAACCAACCATTCCAGCAGTGTTTTAAAAGATGAAAATAGATAACAGTATTAATACCAGCGAGTCACAATATTAAAGATAAAATCTCCAATACTGTTGACAGAGCCACTGCTACCAGCAGGTGTCCATAGCCTCGACAGGGTTGCCATTTAACCCACTCTGACGTCTGTATCCTGCCAAGAAGTTCTAGATCAGAATAAATGACATTAAAGAGGTTTCTTATTTACAAATTTTTATATACCCGACATTGCTTCGTTGCCAGCGGGCCTGTTCAGTACCCCAACGAAGTTGTCTTGGTGTCATGCATGCATTTACCCACTGCCAGCAGACCTGTTTAGCATCCCAACGGGTTTACAAGCACTTCCCACAGCTCTATTAATAATTTGTTTTGTTTTGTTTTTCTTCAAATATATATAGTTGAGCAGGGTGACGCTGAAAATCATGATATTTTAACATATTTTTTTCAAACCTCATCAGAATTTTTAGAACTATCCTTTATTAAGATCTAGAGATGTTTCTTTATAGAAGCAACTTCCTAAGGCAGGGAGACATCTTCTGAGTCATTCCCTTAAGGAATAGGGACAGCGTAAAAAGATAATAAATGATCATGACAAGCTTTACTCAGAGATCGAAATCAGTCAACTTCTTTCAAACAACAGACTTTTTGCTAATCACAGATAAAACTTTCAGAAATATACCATTGATGTTTATACACTTTTCTTAGCAGTTATTTCAGCGAAGGAATTTTCTGTTTTCTTTGTTTGAATAGCTCAATACATAGGTATGTGTATTTCAAAAAAACACAAACTGATAAACTCAAAGAAAAAAATCAAAAAACAAAAGCAAACGAAAAAGCAAACAGAAGCAAAATATGTACATAATATACAAGGGTTGTCATCAAGCAAAGTATATTTTCAGGTCTTGGCCATTCACCGGATAGGTGTCAAGCTGTCCTTCTAGATTTTACAATCGAAAAGAACTAGGACCCAACTTTTCAGCAATTAAAAACGGTCCAAGCCATAAGTTTTGAAATTTTGTGTGCTCTCCCTTTCCCTCGTGTGGTTTATCCCATTTCAAGATGAGATCACCTACTTCGAAATTCCTATCAGAAGCAGAGTTAGAATCAAACCAGATTTTAACCAATAGTTGATGCTGATCTAACTTACATTTAACTTGGGCTCTTACCTCTTCTAGCTTCATCAAAGCATTAATTCGGTTTTCCAAAGGGGGGCAATCTTCTTCTTGGGATTTCTGTGACAACTGTAGCGAAGGAAGAAGAATGTGAGGTGGCATAATTTATTCTCTGCCATAAACGACAAAAAAGGGGGAGTTACCTACAACAGCTTTTGGTGTTACCCTATCAGCCCACAACGCGTTTAATAGTGCATTGTGCCAATTTTTGTGATTTGCAACCACCGTTCTCTTGATGATTTTAATCAAGTTCTTATTTGTTGATTCTTCCAATCCGTTTCCCTGGGGGTAATAGCTAGCAGAATACTTCAATTTAATTCCTTTTTCCAAAGAAAACTCGTTCATCTCAAGAGAGGAAAAGTAAGAAACGTTATTGAATACTAAACAATCAGAGATACCAAAACGAGTGATAATATTCGAATTTAGAAAGGAAATTACCTGACTGGTGTTGACAGTTCTTAACGTGGAAGCTTCATACCATCGGGTAAAGTAATCCGTGGTTGTCAGAATAAACTTGTGCTATTGTGAGGACGGGAGGTTGATTGGACCTATGATATCAAGGCCCCACTGCCGAAAAGGAGAGTCTACTGAAACGAGCTGCAAAGGAAAGGCTGGTTTTTGTAACCGCCCTGATGCTTTCTGACAAATGATACACTTATGACACAAGGCATGGGCGTCTCTAAAAAGCGTGGGCCAGTAATAACCGACTCTTAAAACCTTATGAGTAGTGGTGTCACCACCAAAATGACCACCAGCTTCTCCTGCATGCAACTCTAGAAAGACTTTTTCTGCTTCATCTTTTTCGAGACAGCGCATCAGTACGCCGTCAAAACTTTGACGAAATAGGATACCATTAACCAAATGAAAGGAGGCAGAATTTAATCTCAACGCTCTTCTTTTAGTGGGATCCAGGTGATGGGGGGCTGAACCATGTTCAAGACAGAATCTTATATCGTCATACCAAGGACTGAGAGGGTTTTGTACGCAACAGATTAGATTTTGATCGTGTTGTCCTAGGTTTGACGTATCACTTTCTTCTTGTTGTCCTGTTGCTGAATCAGAAACTAACTTGCATAACCCTTGGCCTCTCACTATCTGAGCTGGGGTGATTTCTAAGTCGTACTCCTGCAAGGAGGTGAACCAGTTAGCCCTATTTTCACCCAGTTCCTTTTGCACTAACAGGTTCCTGACGGCTGGGTAAGGGACAATAAATTTCGTCCTTGACTTCAAAAGATAGGACCGGAAGTGCTTGACTGCTTTAAAAACAACATAGGCTTGTCGATCTACCGTTGGGTAATTAAGTAAAACACCTTTGAAAGCAGAGCTCATAAAGGCAATAGGTACTTCATTGTTCTCGGCATTCTTTTGGGTTAGGACGGCGGCATAGGAACGGTCAGAAGCAAAAGTGTAGAGTGTAAAGTCTTGAGAAAAATTGGGGCTCATGAGAGACAGAGCGTCTATTATGGCCTTCTTTATTACATTAAAATCTTGATTTTCTAGGGGTCCCCAGTGATATTGGGTGTCTTTCTTAATCAAATTCTGTAAAGGCTTGACCATTTCGGAGAAACTAGGGACACATCTTCTCACAAAGTTAATCTGGCCTAAGAAAGTCTGCATAGATTTTTTGGATGTAGGAGGGGGAAGTTTCACGATGACTTGAGTCCTTTCGGGGTCAATAATCATCCCTTCTCTTGACACAATAAATCCCAAGAGTTTAACCTACTCTACTGCAAAGATGAATTTTTTAGGATTCAAGGAGATGTCGTATTTACAACATCGATGTAGAACGGCTCGTAAGTGAGCTAGATGATCGGTTTTGTTTTTAGAAAATACAGTAACATCATCTAAGTAAACTACAACATACTGATTGATTAAGCCTCGGAAAGCAATGTCCATTGCTCTCTGGAAAGTGGCACCAACATTAATCAATCCAAAGGGCATTTTTCGATAAGCATAAGTGCCCCATGGGGTACGAAAAGTGGTTTTAAGTTGGTCTGGTGGAGACATCAGGACTTGGTTGTATCTCGAGAAACCATCCAGTAAGGATAGTCTCTCAGAACTAGATACCTATTGAAGGATCTGTTCCATGGGTGGGACAGGATAGTTTTCTTTATCAGATGCTCTATTAAGGTTTCAGAAATCGACGCAGAGTCGGATTTCCCCACTTTTCTTCCGGACTGGGACTGTTATCCACAATTTTGGTCATTGTGATGATGTTATGATGATGGAAAATCAATCTCTTCACTAAGGACACTTTCCTGAGAAAAGTTACATTTGTATGCTTCCAAAAATCATGTTTTTAAAAGAGGTTCATAGGCTACCTATATATTT
>SNQJ01S0261221.1:1802-12224 GCA_010110895.2 Picea sitchensis
AGTCTTACCTGCAAATATATCAAAACTCATACCATTATCCATCAAACAAACTTGGGTCCATTACCCAAACCTTTGTGCTACCAGAATTTGCTACCGAACTTTCTTTAAGGGTTGACATCAATAACAACCAACCCATTTAATCAATAGATTCTCCTTTAGTGAAATGAGGGTGAATGGAATTTTGTAGTTGGTGCACAATGATGTGTTTGGACCTATGAGAGTTCCATCACTGAGAAAATATGTGTATTATGTCTCATTTATAGATGACTTCTTGAGGAATACATTAATTTATTTCGTGAGTAAGAAATCTAATGTCTTTGACAAATTCAAAGAGTTTGAGGCTCTTGTGGAGAATCATAATAATATAATTAAGGTGTTGAGAATAGATAATGGTGGATAATTATAAGGAAATGAATTTGAAGAATTATGTAGGAAGTACAATATAGCAAGGAAGAATGCTACTTCATATACACCTCAACAAAATGGAGTTGCAGAAAGGATGAACAGGATGTTGATGGAAAATAAAGTGTGAATTATCAGTGGTGTCGGGTTACGACATGAATTCTGGGCAGAGGCAGTGGGTATTGCATGTTATCTAGTGAATCGATCACCCTCATCAGTATTGGATGACAAGACTCGACACGAGTTATGGACTGGTAAGAAATCCTCTCTCACACATCTCAGGGTATTTGGTTGTGATGCATATGTTCACATTCCAAAGGAAAACAAGAGTAAGCTAGATAAAAAGTTGAAAAGTGTATCTTTATTGGGCATAAAATGATTTGAAAGGTAATAAGCTTTGGAACCTAGAAAATAAGAAGGTGGTGTATAGTTGAGATATGGTATTTAGAGAAATCAAAGATGTTGTCAAATGGGAAGCCCTACCAAGGAAGGAAGAACCAGAGAAAACAAAGTTTGAGTTGGAGGATAATGAATCCAACTCTACAAAACAATAGGAGTCAGAAGAAGAAGATCCTCATACTCAAGTATCGGGGAGATTGGTTCGGGAAAGTAGGCAATTGAAAAGGTATACTTCACCCGATTTTCGTTCAAATTTTTCTTTGTTTATTACTGAAGATGGCCCTAGAAATTTTAGGGAGGCAGTGGATTCAGAGGATGGAAAACTCTAAAAAGATACCATGATGGAAGAAATGGAAGCACTAGACAAGAATGAGGCTTGGGATCTAGTGGAATTTCCAACTGGAAGAAATCCCATTGGAAGAAAATGGGTTTTTAAGAAGAAGTTGAATGTGAAAGGTAAAGTGGAGAAATACAAATCTTGGTTAGTAGAAAAAGGTTATTCCCAAGTAGAGATAATTTCCTTTGGTGATATTATTTCTCTTGTTGCCAAGTTAACTTCAATTAGATTTATTTTATTTGTTGTATATACTTTTTATTTTGAAGTAGAATAGATGGATGTGAAGATAACATTCCTACATGGGGATATAGAACAAGAAATCTACATGAAGCAACCAAAAGGATTTGTTGTGAAGGAAAAGAAAGTGCTGACATGCAAGTTGAAAAAGTCCTTGTATGGGTTAAGGAAATCACCAAGTATGTGGTATAAAATATGTGATACTTATATGTTGGGACTTGTCTTCACAAGGAGCAAAGTGGATCACTATGTATATTTCAAATTAATCAGTGATCATCTTGTTTATTCGGTCTTGTATATGGATGACACGTTGTTGATAGGAAATTAAAAGGAGATTATCTAGGATGTGAAGACTTAATTTTCCTCTAAATTTGACATGAAGGATCTTGGCACTGCAAATTTCATTTTGGGCATGCAAATTAAAAGAGATTGGAAAACAAGAAACTCTGGTTAAATCAAAGAAATTATGTCGAGACAATATTGTAGAGGTTTAATATGAAAGAATGTAAACCAATCAGGGTTCATATTCTTGTAGGTGTAAAGTTATATAGGGATTAGTGTCCCAAGACACGTGAAGAGGAAGAGGATATGTTTCATGTTATGTATGCTAGTGAAGCTGGTAGTTTGATGTATACAACAATGGTATGTACTAGACTCTGCATTGCACATGCTATGAGAGTTTTGAGCGGGTATATGTCAAAATCATGGAAGGAGCATTGGATAGCAGTAAAGAGGGATTTCAGGAATTTGTGTGGCACTACTAGTTATGGATTGTGCTACCAAGGAAGACCAATATTGGAAAAAGTGTTGGGCATACAAGGGTCTGTTGATGCAAACCGGGCTAGAGATATGGATCAAAGAATATCTACAAGTGGGTATGTGTTTAACCTCTTTGGAGGAGTAATCAATTAGATGAATAAAACATGAGCTGCACTGGCACTCTCAACTGTATAAGCTAAATACATGGCATCCACTCATGAAAACAAGGAAGCAATATGGTTACACAGATTTTCTTCAGGTATTGGGTTGGTATAGCAAGTTATAACGATATATTATGACAGTCAAAGTGAAATCTTCTTGGAAAAGAACTTGACTTATCATTCAAAGACAAAGCATATTGATGTTCAGTATCACTTTATGGGAGACAAGGTTGAAGAAAAGAAGGTGTTGTTGATGAAGGTGGAAACTTTGGAGAATGTTGCAAATTCATTAACAAAATCTATGACTAGTAAGAAGTTATCTTGGTGTACATGATCTATTGACATTTCTTCCCTGGATTGTTAACTATGTAATCATGTAACCCCCTATATGCAAAGAAAAAAACAAGTGGGAGAATGTTGGGTATGTGTTATATTCTTTGAAAAATTGATCCCATGTACTATTGTAATTTGATATGGGAGCAAGGGGGGGATGTTTGGGATTAGGGGGCAGAGCCCCCAAAAATAAAAAATTTGGTAGTTTTTTTCATCTATTTTTGGTGGTTTTTCAATACATGGTTTTCACCAATAGTTTTCTAATTCCACTTAAGGAATTAGGGTTTTCAATTAATCTGGGTCAATGTATTAGATATTTGGATGCCGTGGGATTATATATATATATATATATATATATATATATATATATATATAAACAATGAAGCAAAAGATGAATACAAAATTAGAGGTGTGGCTCTAAACAGGTTATTGGTTTTCCCGGTTTGGTTTTCAAGGGTAAAATATCTATGTAATGTGTGTGTGTGTGTGTGTGTGTGTGTCATTATATCTTTTCTATTTTTATTAAGAATATGTTTGCAGTAATTAATTGTAAAAGGTTATGTTGACGGGTGCAAAATTTCCATTTTTCAATAGTAGGGGTTACCCCTGGTAAAAATTCCTAATCATACCTCTAACCATTTGGAATAGGGAACCCGTCCAGATTCTGGCCCAACGACCATTTTTGTTTTTTATTTTACCGATTGCGGCTAGGTCCACTGATGAAGGTGAATGATGGGTAGTTATGCAAACAAGAGATGTCGATGAAGGCTATGTAAATGAATGAAAGAAAACTAACCTACTTTAAACCTATCATATCCTAGCCAAGAGAAAATTATCATAACTAAATGAGTTGTAATGAAACAAAATTGTGCATAAACTCGAATCATATAGTTTTCATGAAGGTGCACAGTTAGAAACACATGCATACAAGTCTATAACTAGAAAAGTATAAGTCATATTTCTACGTACATTCACAACTCATACTCTCAGGACATATAATATAATAAAGAACAACAAAAATACAAGAGTAACATAGATTGCATCAGATTAGTCTATAAGAAACATGTCCTTACAACCCATGTGAACAACATACATTTTGCTTGAATTAGTTCACAACAAAACAACAACACATGGAAATTCTTCTCTCTATCAAAAGTTGGTCCTGAGGGCTTCTCGATATTAGTAGTTTCAACAATAGTACATCAAAGCTCCAAGGAATGGATTCTCAATTTTAGTTGACATTGTATTCCCAAAATAGTTCATAGGTGTACAATGTTTGAAGAGCCAAAAGCCCCTCTCTTGGATACAATTATAGTATTTATTGAGGCTCAATATGACCCTTGGCCTTTCACCTACCCCCGTGACCTTTCATTTCCAAACTTGTGTCTTTATTCCCTTTGTAATGATGAGAAACAAATACAATAGTTGCATTTTGAATTTGTCTTGTAGTACTTGGTGGGCCATCATAGATTTCGGCCATAGTGTGCCTCGTCTACCATAATGGTTAGCTTGTGTATTGGGAGCTCTGATAGTCATGGTGTTTAGACTCTCTCTTCAACCATTTGAGTTTGATTCCCTTCATTTCTCTTTATGGTTGTGCCAATTGATGTCATTGTTAATTATCTATTTTGTTAATTGTGGGGATGTTGAGTGCGAGCCCCTTTTGAAATTGGCATCTGACACCATTTAACATGCGAAATATGAGTGACTTCAGAGTGATCTCAGACAAATTATAAAACCAATCATTTTTATCCAAATAAATGAAACATTAATCGATTAAGAGTTAGAGTATGTTTCCATGATTTCAATTCTAGGTTTGTCGGTTAATGATTGAGGTGTTGTGTCCTCCGTGGCTGTTGATAAGGTGCCAACTGTTAATCCTAAAAAATGGAGACAATTGGTTATAAATTTGTTCAATCATATAACTAGGAAATCATATATCTCAGAAACACCTTTCCAATGCTATAACGAATGTATGAAATGGACACCATAGTCAAACGTTATGGCCAAAATACAAATAATAGTCTGGGGTCATGTCCCTTCTTGGAGGAGTTAATGGAAACTCCTCTAATTTTCTTCGAAGGAGTTAATGGGAACTGTTTCGGGGAGCATCAATGTGTGTGAACGGATCGGCTCCATGAATACAATCAATGGATTGTAATAATTAACTTTGATTTCATTCTGAAATTCCTATATAACATTGAGTAATGAGAAAACACAATTGATCTAAACAAAGTCTTATTTTCCTTTGGTTTTCTCCAATAACTGTTATTGCATGTTTAGAAGGAATTTCTTTCTTATCCTTTGGTTTTCTCCAATAACTGTTATTGCATGTTTAGAAGGAATTTATTTCTTAATAGGACCTTCTCCATGAGGTTCTACTTAGTCACTGGGTGAGGATAAGGATAATATATATGGTATGATGACAACTATACCTCTGAATATTACCTCATCACCAATCCTTGTCTTCTCAACAATCTCATGACAGAGAATGATGTCTAAAGACTGCAAAAAAGAATCAATAGGTATCCCTTGCACTCGAACTCTCTGTTGACCTGCAAACTCACTTTCTTGATGAAGAATCATTTATTCTTGCACTTTCTCTGATTAAGATCAGCATCAACATCTACATGTGTTTCAAGTTAATTGATGGAGTTGATGTCAATTGCTTCGGGTATATGCATGGGGTTCCTGGCATGTGTGCCGGTATGTTAAGAGAAACTCCTGTTATGTTCTTCAGAGGCACATGATACTGATACTGATACATGTTATATAACTAATGCACATGATACTGATACTTGTTCCCTTGTAAAAAAAATTCTTACCTCCAAATTCCATTGATTTGTATGTATGAAGTGGTCGAAAAATTGTGTGAAATAATGTGCCTCGTGTTCAAGCAGGGTATGCTTCTATTTCTATTTTACTTTCACCACATGAACATAACACTAAATCATTCGACCATTGTAACTCTTCTCATAGATAATTGGTAGTGGGAGAGCTCTATCTCTATGAGCTACAACCGTTAAATATAGAGATACTTCTACAGGTAAAAGGATCGATCCTTTGGGAACACCCTTGTGAGCCATCTTTTATGAAAAAAAAGGTCACAAGGTTGATTTCCCTTCTACACTGTGAGAAAAACTTTGTAGTTGTAGATATCCTTCCATTGAGTATGGTTGTGATGGAGGAGAAGGTGCATGTTGACAATTGGTCGTTCGATAACCATGAGAGCTACATCTCCACGTTTATTATATAAATTTCCCTACGTCGTCCAACCATGGACCTGTTGGAAACATGCCAACAAATTTCCTCATGTGGTCACATGTAGATGCACATGCACATGCGCATGCATGCAATCTATTTATGAACTGTTCGTGTAACTATGTGATCTATTCATGATCAGTTTGTGTAACTGAGTGATAGATGTTATATATATGAGCATACACATAGAGGTAGAGGATAATGTGAGTGCAAGAGAGTACATTGTGTGAGGAGAGGATGGTTTTATGCTTGGGTTGGCTATTGTAATTCTCCCTTAAATAGAAGAAGACGATAATCATTTCCCGTGGTTTTTTCCTGATTTAGGTTTCCACATAAATCATTGTGTCAAGTGTGTGTTTGTCGTTCTTGGTTTGATGCGTGTTTAATCTAGCTCGTTTATGCTCTGTTATATGCTATGTTTTTCTTCTACTGCCCAACAAGTGGTATCAGAGTGCAGATTTGAAGGCTTTGAGAGAGAAGGACAAGAGAATCTGATTGTTGAATATCAGAGAAGGTTGAGTAGGTGAGCCAAGGTGAATTGCGTGTAGGTCTCCGGTGAGCACAATAAGTTTAAGGTCATTGACGCTCCATAGGTAGTGTTAGAGTCACGTTGATGCACTCACACTTAAGAAATCACAAATTTCTGGAAATCAACATGTCAGGTTTGTGTACCATAGAGAGATGGAAAATCGGTGCTCCCCTATCCACACTAAAGAAGCACTGATCTCAAAAACTAGCACTCCCTTTCCACCCTCATAGGAGCGTCGATATATAAAAAAAATTGATGGTAAAAGGTTTCTTATCTTATTATGGTCGTGAGCCTTAAGACATGGCTGTGAGTTTTATAATATAAGAAGGTGAGGTGAGGTGGACTTTTTTAGAATATAAAAAGGTGAAATGGAAGAGTTTAAGGTTTTTTTATAAAAGGTTTTAATTTAATAAAGTTTTTTTTAAACCTTTTAATTAAAGTTTATATTTTTGGGGTTTAACCTTGAATATAATAAAACTCCTTCACTATAAAAGGCTTAGCTTTATAAGTAGTGGTTTCTGGAGTTTTTTCCTAATGGCGAGAGTGCAGAGTTCCAAGTTTGAGGTGGAGAAATTCAGTGGTAAAAATAGATTTGTGCTATGGAAACTCAAGATGTGGGATCTGCTTATGCAACAAGGATTGAAAAAGGTGTTGGTTGGAAAGTCAAAGAAACCAGCAAGCATGACAGATGAGGAATGGGAGGATCTAGATGCAAGAGCCCTCAGTACTGTTCATTTGTGTCTGGTAGGTGACGTGTTTTTTAACATCGCTGAAGAGACGACAACAACAAGTTTGTGGACCAAACTGGAGAGTTTGTATATGAAAAAGAACTTCTCAAACAAAATCTTCTTGAAGAGGTAGTTTTACAGCTTACGGATGAAAGAAGGTATGAAAATTGTTGATCACTTGAATGTTTTCAATACTCTGATTTGTCAATTAACTAGTATGGAAGTAAAGTTCGAAGATGAAGAGAAGGTAGTTATGCTATTGTGTTCGTTGCTTCAGTCTTGGGATCATGTTGATTAATTGGGTTAATTTCCATTGATGCCAACCCTTGAAGAAATTCCGGTAGCGAATTCTGGTAGCAAAAAGGTTTGGTTAATGGACCCAAGTTTGTTTGATTGATAATGGTATGAGTTTTGATATTTTTGAAGGTAAGAATATTATAGATGGATAGTACATTTCATGCCATTTCCGGTGGTATGTGGAAATTCACATAAATCCTCACGGTTAGAGAGTTATGGCCATGTGAAGTTGGAGAACCCTCATGAGTCATCTAGAAGCCCCCAAAAGTCAAAGTGTTTGCAAAAGAAATTATTTAAATAATAAAGTTAATGGAGAACTCCCTAAAATAAGGAAAGTGGGATGCTACACGAAAGTATAAATAAGAGGCAAGGATCTTTCATTTAATCACACTTGAATATCATTGAATATCTATTTTTGTGAAAGGTTATTTGGGAAGGTATTATTGATAGAGAAAAATTGCAGCAGAAAAAGTGCGGCTGGAAAACTGCGATAGAAAAAGTGCGGTAGAAAAATCACGGCAGAAAAAGTGCGGCAAAAAAATCTTGGCAGAAAAAGTGCGGAAAAAAAATCTTGGTAGAAAAAGTGCGGCAGAAAAATCACTGCACAAAATTCACGAAAAAAAAGTATGGCAGAAAAATCGCGGTAGAAAAAGTGCGGCAAAAAAATCGTGGCAACAACATGGTTGGGGTCTATTTATGAGAGATATGGCACATCTTGTTTGAGGTATGTTTTGTGAGCTAAGGTTTAGCTCTTGAGATGGTATTGAATGTTCAATATTGCTGCATATATCATATTTGTTGAGGGATACAATTGGTATTTTTTTGTTGGTATTTGGCATATGGGTATTGGTATTTTGGTTGTGATGTGTTGTTGAAGTTGTTGGTTTATCTTGAGGCTATATAACAGTGAGGTTGTGGCACATGGTTTGATGTAAGGGTTTATGGTATTTGGTTATGGATAGTGCGATGTATTGCTAGAGAACTTATGATGGTTATATTGGTATATGTACTTGGTGTATGGTTGAGGTACATGGTTGAGACAAGTGGTTGATGAGTTGGCACATACTGTTGGGTATGTGTTATATTCTTTTCATGTGTGTGTGTGTGGGCGCTTCAGATATGACAATTGCATCTGGGCAGTTTTTGCTATTTTTAGTGGTTTACTAAATTAATCTCGGTCTTAGGGATTAGGGTTTTGGTATTTACGGAATACCTAAAAGCATTGTATATATTGTATAGTGAATGGCGAAATTCGTTATAATGAATATAAGAAAGGTTTTCCCGGTTGAGAGTTTCTAGTATAAAATCTTTGTGTACTCTGTGTATGAGCCATTGATTAAATTCTGTTTTTCTTAAGAATCTATATGCATTGCTTTACTTCACAGGTTTAAAAATTACATGTGGTATCAGAGCTCATTTTTGGCTTCAGAGGGACGCCTTTGTTGTTGAGGCTTTGGCTCAGTCTTGATAGATCAAATTTATCTCAGGTCTGTGATAAACCTGGGTTTAGTGGGAGCTTTTGCAGTGGAGATTCGAGTATAGAAAGAGGAATGGCGAGCTCTTCTAGAATCGAGATAGAGAAGTTCAATGGTAAAAAATTTGAGCTATGGAAGCTCAAGATGGAGGACCTACTTGTAGAAAAAGAATAATGGATCACTGTGGATCCTGGTACACAGCCTAATGGTACACTGTCTATGAGCACACAGGCTACTGGTACACAACCTACTAGTACACAAACTACTAGTACACCACCTACTGGTATGTCAAAGGAAGATCGGGAGAAGTTGGACAGAAGAGTAAGGAGTATTATTCGACTCTGCCTGGCAGATTCGGTTTTGTTGAATGTATCGGGAGAATCTACAGCCAAGGAACTATGGGATAAGTTGGGGAATTTGTATCAATCAAAGTCCTTGGTAAACAAGATGTTTCTTCGAAATAAGTTGTATCATCTTAGGATGGAAGATGGAGATTCTATGACAGAACATCTAAATTCCTTTAATACTCTTGTAAGTCAACTTGTCTTTGTTAATATTACGATTGCAGAAGAAGATAAGTGTATTGCTTTGTTATGTTCTTTGCCAGATTCTTGGGATAATCTGGTTGTAGAAATTGGTAGTACCACTCAATCTACATTGAAGTATGAGGATGTAGTTTCATCCTTTTTATCTGAAGAGATGAGGCGAAAAATCATGGATAGTCACAACACAGATGCTTTATTTGTAAGAGGTCGTACCCAAGACAGGAATCTTGGTAAACCTTCGAGGGGGAGATCTAAATCTATAGGTAGATCTAAGTCTCCAGGAAAATATTTGAGGAAATGATGGAAGTGTGGTAAAATAGGGCATTATAAGAAAGATTGCAAGTCCAAGAAGGTTGATAAACCAAAGGGATATGATAGTACCTCTTCCACAAAGGAAAAAACCTCCACTGAAGAAGGAGGTGATGTTTAACTGGCATCTACAAGTACACATGGAGATTGTGATGTATGGTTGATTGACTCAGGGGCATCATACCATATGCCTCTTCACAGGGAGTGGTTCTCTGAATATGAAAAATATAATGGTGGTGATGTATTCCTAGGAGATGACTTGACAAAAAAAATCTTGGGATGTGGAAGGGTTAAGTTGCTGCTAAAAGATGGAAGGATTAGAACTCTCCCTGGGGTTCTGCACATTCCAAAACTAGCCAGGAGCCTAATATCTATAAGCAATATGGATGATGCAGGAGTGGATATTGTATTTGGAAAGAACACTTTCAAGATGGTACGAGGAGCAATGGTGTTGATGAGGGGAGTTTGGTGTGGAACTTTGTACAAGTTTATGGGAAGCACTTATACTAATGGGTGTAATAGTTCTGTTGTCCCTGAACAGAGAAATAAATAAGACAAGACCAATATTGTCCCTGGAAAGAATACCATGTTGTGGCATCAAAGACTGAGACATATTGGAGAAAAGGGCCTTCGAACACTACACGGTAAAG